>PVJH01013078.1:31728-61918 GCA_004026705.1 Nesogale talazaci | reverse complement strand
CCCCAAATAAAAAAGAATTTGCCCTCTTCCCAATCTTCATGTGTAGACCAGTGACATCACCTTTCATTGTTCTAATGGTTTCTTTCCATCGCCTTTGCTCAGTGCCCCCTGAGTGGTGTGTCTTTTCTCCTTGCTCTTTCTCACTTGTCTTTGGCAACCACAGATAAATGCATCTCTAGGCACCCACCATGCATAGGAATGGCTTCCATGGCTAACAACGATGTCAGTACACACTTCCCTGTCTAGACGCTTCGTGTACGTGGGATCATCTGAGGGGGCCCTCAAAAAGCTTGTGGGGAAAATCCCACTATCTGTCCATTCCATTGGCTGATGGACTTTTTGAAGCTCTTCACTCAGCATGGTGCTTTTGAGGGTCATCCAGGCTGTGGCATGTATTAGGACTTCCCTTCTCATTATGGCTCCGTCATATTGCAGTGTCTCAGCATACCATCTTTCGTTAATCCATTCCGCTGCTGGTGGGCATTTAGTTTACTTCTACCTTCTGTCTGTTGTGCTGCCAGACTTTGACATCCAGATCCAACAAGCTGTGAGATGGAAAGTTTGTGATTGAGGACAAGAGCAACTTCCTATGCCTGTTGGGAAAGCAGGGCCCAGGGATGTCATTCTGCTACATTCTGGAAGCTTTATGGGTACCAAGGAGACTTCCTCATAATTTGGACTGACTGGGGAGAAAACCTCATTCCATAGCATGGTCAGCTGTCACATTAGAATGGGTACTGAAGTAGCCAAACCATCCTCCCTCCCAGTGCTGTAACTGAAGAAGTCAATCTTGCTGGATGCCTCAGAACTTCAAACACCAAAATCCTCTAGCCCCTCGGCCCTCTGTCTTCACTTGGAGGTTGTATCCATTCATTGGCCTTCCACAATCCTACCACCCCTTGAGGGTTACACACAAACATAGCGGTCATCCAGCTAAATTTGAATTTCAGAGACACCACAAGTAATTTCTTGGTATAGTTAAGTTTCATGCAGTATTCAGGAGATTCTTATATGAAGAAGTTATTCGTTGTTTATCTGGAGTTCACATTTCATTTGGTGTCCTGAATTTTATCTGCCAAACCTGCGATCCTACAGCCCTATAACTCAGTAGGAATTCATGGGTCTTGGGGTACATTAGGCTTATGCTTTGCCCCAAACAGCACTGGGATACTTTCTGTAAAAGAAAACCATATAATTGGGTCTTTGCCTAGGATCACTAAGGTCCTGATCAAGGATAGTCTCCATTTACTTCTGGATCAGCTCTGGGAGTGGTCTGTGACTTTCTGAGTTCCCATGACCTCATTTGCCTCTTTTAAGCTTCATTTGAAAGATAAGTGCAGTATGGCTTTTTTTGAAGTGACAAGACAGTTTTCAGAAACTGTGAGGCCCTTTGATCCTTGCAAACATCAAATGATGAGTATCCTGCATGATTTTCTAGAGAAAACCCTTTACTCTTCTTGGGCAATACCAGATAAGACCCGTGAACATTACGTACGCAGTCTCTATCCCATCCATGTCTCATACAACTCTTTAGTCTGGCAATTCTAGGTTCCCTGAAGCTTCAGTACCTACAAAACAGCCCTCAGAAACGTTGGACATTTCTGGACCCACTTCAAGGTAGCCAGGTGATTCTGGGTCTGGAATGAGACTCCCTGGTCACTCGAGGGCACCCAGAAATCCCCACACACAGCCAGGTATTAATAACATTTTGTTCTTTTCTGTATAACTGCCCTAGTAATGACCTTCTAAAAAAAGAGAAGGAAGTTTGCTGATATGCTGAAGTTGACACTGTGACCAAGCAACTTAGGACTCACTTCACCTCTGCTCCAGAACTAACAGGCACTTACTATGCACCAGGCATTGTTCTAAGGTCTTTGCCCACTCTAGCTTATTTGACCCTCCTAATTGCTCTAGGAGGTATGTAGGAGGGGCCTTCAACATTTTGTGGGAAAATAGGATTAAAAAATAATGAAGTTAGAGGTGAAATATGTTAGAGCTGATACCGATGGCTTAAGTAGAAGGGGAATGTCCAAGAGTGATGATGACAGCAAATGCACAAATATGGTTTGCATGCAGTGGATGGATGTGTGGACTGTGATAAGAGTTGTAGGAGCCCCCAATAAAATGATTAAAAAAGAGATAATGGAGTTTCTCCATAAAATTTTTTAAAAATCATTTTTAGAGGTTCTTACAGCTCTTATCACAATCCATTGATCCATCCATATGCCAAGCACATCTGTACGTATGTTGCCATCATCATTTTCTTTTCTTTTTAAAAAATACTTTCATTGGGGGCTCGTACAGCTCTTAGCACAACCCATACACTCATCCAGTGTGTCAAGCACATTTGTACATAGGCCGCCATCATCATTTAAAAAGCGTTCTCTTCCTGATATTAGCTCCCAATTTCTTCCCCCTCTCTCTCCTACCCACCTGCCCTCACAAACCATATTGCATCATCCTCCATCACTCTTCACCCACTTTTCCATTGTTCATCCTCCTGGGAATAGGCTCAGTTGTCCCTTTCTCCCTCCAGCCTCCCCTAATCGTCCTGGTAACTCTATCTCTCACTGTTGGCCCTGAGGGAGTTATCTATCAGGCATTCCTTGTGTTTGGGGCTCTTATCTGTAGTAGTCTTCACAAACTTTTGGAAGCCTCCTCCTACTGCTGTTTTACAGAGAAGAAAACCGAGACAGAGATAAAATAACACCTCTAAGATCTCACAGGCCAAAAGTTGCCGAGAGATAAGAGCTGAGAATTGGATATACCTCATCCAACTCCAGGGTCTTCCCTCATAAACAAGATACCTTATTGTCTTGAAAACCAACACTAGGCATCCTGGGCCCCACGTGGTTCAGCCTTGTGCTGTGAGGGCTGATGCTTTCAACATTGGTGTGATCATCCTACTTGAGGGAAACCCTCCCTTATCCTTCCATTATCTCATTTTGGAAAGGAAATGCTTGCTGCTTAGGTTTTCTTTGAAGCCGGATAGTCAGCTCCATCCAGGGCGCCGTGGAGCAGCCCGTTCAAACCTGGGAGCTCATCTCCTGCTCTGCTGGGTGGCACCTGATCTGCATGCCCTAGGCGCCTCATCAGTCCTATGACCGACGAGCACCCAGAATCATGGATGCTCTTCCTGCAAGTCCGAATAAAAGGGGAAGCAGGGGGGCTCACCCCATGAAGACTCTGGCTTGAGTGTTTCATAGACTTTCAGCTCAAAGGATGGATTTTAGACATGGCTTTCTGATCTTAATCCAAACCCAAGATTTCTGGGAGAAAACTCATAGAAATATGAGAGCCAGGAAGCCTCTCCTTGAATGGGGTGGTGTGCATTCTACATGGAAAGTTAGACACATCACCAGGCCAACCACCTACTTGGTCAGCAACCCAGATATGATCTGTGGTGGCTTATGGACCCTCTCAACTTGGGCCTTCTCTTGGACCCTACCACCAGTAATTTCTGTACCTCAAGCCAAGATGGCATGGCCTTGCAAATGAGCAGCTAGGACTCCTGATTGTCACATGCCCCAGGAGGCTGGGCACTACACTTCCATCTCTGTGGTGAAGTGGATTCTTAATATAGCCTTTTGAGCCAGTCTTTGTGACGTCCATATGTGGCTTGGATGGGACTGTGCAAATAAGATGCTTGTGGGCTTTTTTGTCCAATCACAAGGATGGGACAACTTGCTGCAGATACAAATAAAGTGTATGGACTCATTGTAGGGTAGGGACAGACCAATAAGATAATGGAGCCTTAACAAGGGAATTGGTCCATTTTGCTATCCCACTGGGTTTAGAATTGTGGTTCTCAATCTGTGGGTCATGACTCCTTTGGGGGTCGAATGACCTTTTCACAGGAGTCACCTAAGGCCATCAGAAAGCACATATTTCCGATAGTCTTAGGAACTGAGAATACTTACCTGACAGGGGAGATACCATGATCACATAGGAACCGAGACAGCATTCTTCTATCCTTCTCCAGGCGGATCCACCCACATGCAGATACACCCACATACTAGTACCCAATGTAAAGTTTGTTACCCATGCTACGCCATGCTTGAAGACAAAATTTCATTAATTTGTCATTAGAAAAATATATTTCACAATATATAATTACATATTGCTTTGTGATTCATCACTGTGCATGAATGATGCTCAATTTGTAACAATGAAAGTATAGCCTACATATCAGATACTTATATTGCAATTCATAACAGTAGCAAAATGACAGTGATGAAGTAGCAACAAAAATAATTTTATGGTTGAGGGGGTCACCACAACAAGAGGAACTGTATGAAAGGGTCATGGCCGGAGGAAGGTGGAGAACCACTGGCTTAGAGGGACACACTGGGAGGAGGGAGAGTGATGGAGTTTAGCAGTAGCAAGAACCAGGAGATTGGGGTGAGAGCACTGCAGTGAGCTTGCTGACCCACTGAGCTAAGAGTAGCAACACTTGTCCAACCAAGCCTCAAGCTGAGCTGAGCAGCAGAGGGCAAGAAGAATCGGTGCCAATCAAGAACTGTATCTTGGACTGTTCCTGTTATTTCTGATCAGAGTTGTACCCTGTGTCTTCCCTAATAAGCCACTTAGCTGTAAGTCCAGTGCCTGAGCTCTGTGAAACATTGCAGAACGAGTATGGTTAGGTGGTGGGTGTGCTGTATTTTCATGCAAATAGTGCATGTCTTCTATGCCTGCTTGTCAACCACTCCCTCCCACTGCAAGACATTCTTATAATTATGCACTTACAGGAATACCTGGGGGCGGGGGAGGAAGAAGGAGTAGGGGGAGGGTTGCAGTGGGCAAACATATGTTGCACTTTGAGAAAAAACACAGCCATTGATGTTAGAGATCATGGAGCGGTGCAGTAGTTTAAAGAATTCTTTAGTTAGGCATTTGAGGCACTTTAAACCTCTTCTTCATAAAAGAAGCTTTGTGTTGATCCTTATTTATTTATTTATTTATTTTAGAAAAAATCATTTATTTAACCTCTGATCTGCACTCAGTCATGAGTTTTCTGGCAGTGGACAGCTTCATTTAGATGGCAGGCTTCACCCCCTGCAGTACTCCTTCATCCACTTCACCCACTAGTACACTGATGGGCTGAAGGACTTCCTGTTTCCACGATCTTTCAAATCATTGACTTCCAACCACACTCTTCAGTTTGGGTCCTAGCCTATCGTGCCAACCTGCCCTTCACCCCTCGACTGGAAACAAGAATGGTGCTTAGAGAATGCTGCTGTGGTTGGCCACCAGCCCCCTTGTTTACAGATCCTACAGGCAGCTGATGGTTCTGCCTAAGGTCACTGCCAGATACTATGTTATTATAGCTCATTGCTTCCTTCCATCCAGAGCTGCTTTTCTGTGCAAAAGTAGTTTATATCTTTCCCATTTTTATACACTCCCTTTTCACAGCCCTGTCTGATATCTTTGCAATTAAACAGTATCTAGGGAGATAAAGTACCTGCAAGAAGGAACCTAGATGAGTGTACCAAGTACTGGCTGGCAGTGGTCTTCAGAAAGATGAGTCCCATTTATGATATCATCTAACTTTCTGCTGGCACATCCCTTCTCTTCACCTCATGTAAAAACTGAAGGATTGCTCCACCGCCTGTCTTACTGTGGTGAACTTGGAAGTTGCTGTAATGCTGGCAGCCATGTCCCAGGTTTTTCAAATACCATCAGGGTTGCCCATGATGGGCAGCTTTCAGTGAAGCTTTGAGACTAAAAACACACTTGGGAGAAGGAATAAATGGTCCACTACTGACATATTGGTCACTGAAAATATTATGAATAACAGGATATTGTTGTTTGACATACTGTACAAAGATAAGCCCTTCAGGTTGGAAGACATTCAAAACACAAGTTATCTCCTCAAAGTAGAGTAGACTTTAATGACATAAATGGAGCAACGAGGTCAAGACCCTCATTTGCAAGTCAGGCACTATTCAACACAGCTATCGACACCCGTTAATAGTTGGATTATGGAACTTGTCAACAAATGAAGTAGAACAAATAAACACTAATATCCTAGACATTAGTGAGCTGAAATGGACTGGTAGTGGTGCTTTTTAATCAGATGATCTTAGGGGTGACTGTGCCAGAAATGACCAGTTCGACAAGAATGGCATTGTATTCATCATTAAAAAAAAAAAAATTCAAAGTCCAGTCTGGAAAGCACAAAGCTGTCTGTGACATGATCATATCTATAAGGAAGACCAGTTAGTACAATTCATTCAAATTCACACATTCAACCAGTTAAGAGTTCTACCAGCTTTTTAAGTCTGAAATTAATCAAGCATATACTCTAGATGCATTGATAATTACGGGTGATTGAAATGACAAAGTTGGAAACACAGAGGAAAGATTAGTACTTGGAAAATGTGGCACTGGTAATAGAAACAGATTGCATGATAGAATTTTGCAAGACCAATGACTTCCTTATTGCAAATACCTTTACCTATCGTATAAACATAAAATATACATAGAGACCTCACCACATGGAATACATGGAAATCAAATTGACTCTATCTGCAGGAAGAGATGGTGGAGAAGCTGGATGTTGTTGGCGAAAACAAAGCTGAGGCTGAATGTGGAACGGATCGTCAATTTATTTCCTGCAAGTTCAGGTTCGAGCTGAAGAAAAATAAAACAATATCATAAGAACTAAAATACAAGCTTTAGTATATCTCACCCAAATTCAGAGGCCATCTCAAAAACAGAGCCGATGCACTAAACACTAGTGACTAAACGTCAGAGCTATGGGATGACACCAAGAACGTCAGATAGGAAGAAAGCAACAGACTGTTGTGGGTATGTAAGAAACCAAGTGATATCAGAAGGAAGGGGAAATTTGCTCTTGAATGTAAAGTAGCGAAAACAAAGGAACGATGATTAATGAAAAGAGCCTAACAGAAAGTTCCAAGAGTCAGTTTTAGAAGGCAAAGGAAAGCGTGATAATGAAATGTACCCAGACCTGAAAGTTAAAAAGGAACATGCACTGCATCCTTCAAACCGAAAGAACGCAAGGAAAACATCAAGCCTCTAGATGCAATACTGAGCGTTCCCTGGACACAGTGTTAAATGATGCATGATGCAGCAAAGGAAGGTGGAAGAACTGCGCAGTCACTGTACCAAAAAGAACAGTGCCGGGTACAGACTTGAATTTTAATAAATAGGCGTTGAATAAACCCATTTTGTAGATTTGTAAATATTAGAGGAAGATGACAAGTGAGGAGTTAAATACCACACAGATAGATAACTTGTGAGAATCTAGGGTATGTGTTCACATTTATAACAATTCAACAAAGTACATACTATATTTTTGGGCATACCACCATTTCAAGAGATAACATATGAGCAGGAACCAGTGAAACTGAGGGAAAAGGTACAGGCTGCACTAAAGGCATTATGAAAATCCAGGATCTAGGAATTGATGAATTTTCTATTGAAATGCTGAAAAAAGCTGTGCAACGTTAGAAGGACTCCCTTGTCCATGCCAAGAAATTTGGAAGACAGCTATCCGGCCAGCTAACTAGAAGAGATCCACAGTTGTGTCCTAAGCTCGAGATTACTACAGTACTGTAGCGTTAATATCACGTGCCGATCAAATTTTGCTGAAGAGTGTTAAAAACACACGCGAACAAAGAGCTGCCAGAGAATTCAAGCTGGGTTCACCGGCGCTCACGGAATGGGAGATAGGATTGTTAATGTCAGGTCAGTCTTGGTGGGAAGCAGAGAATCCTGGACAGACATATTGGAAACAGAAGTCCTACATCACGGTTGGTAAAGCAGATGGTCCGCAGAAGAGAGAACCTTAATGAAGTGGATTGACCATGGACTCAAACGTAACAGTCCGTGTGAAGTTGGACCTGATGGGCCAATACGGAGAACAGCTGTCTGCAACGTCGCTGTGAGTTGGAGACAACGTGATGGTAACGAACAGCAACGACTTCAAGTAATACAAGATTTCTTATAACCTGTTTTGTTTTCACCCACTGAGGGATCCAGTCACCAAGGACTATACCTAACATAGCATGGCCGCCTAAAAAGCATTAACATGGAGCTCAAGGAAGTCAGACTGGATCTGGAGAAGAGCAGAAACTCTAGTAAATCTATGCGGTGGAAAGGTGGTTTTTAGTAGAACCACATGCCAGGATCTTCAATTCTCTGCTGGGTTTCTCCTTTTCCTTCGATCCCAACAAGAAATCTGTCACTCTCCATATATTTCCTCTGCCTCCTAATGTCTGCCTATACATAAATGCTGATTTCTGATCGCTCTCCTTGAGCCCTATTCATATACTCCACGGCATTCTTTCAGCTTCCATTTCCGGGGCTATTGTCTCATGATCTCGATGGTTCCCAGTTCAAATCCCAGAGAAGAATCTGATAGACCCACCATTCCATTCAAGGCCTGGTTTGTGAAGGGGCAGTCCTAGTGGCAGGGTTAATCCCTGGTCCAATCAGGAGCCATCCTTAGGTAAAGAAAAAGCTAACTCTGCTTCTCAAAACAGGGGGCTGTGGGTGGGGCAGTTTCATCTTGAAGAGGAAGTCGGGTGTGGCAGACACTATGTTGACATAGTCTAGGAGTCTAGGAGTGCTCCTGGGAGCCCCTCTCTCACCTCGGTCATCTGACTTTGTAGGGAAGGACTTTTCATCAGGCATTCCCATGAAAATGCAGCCAAATGCACCTGGTAACTTGCTGGGTTTAGAATTCCTCTGGGCCTGCCACCTCCTTGGATTCTTCCTTCTGGGACTGACTTGGTTTGTCAGCTCATTACCTGTTTGGAGTTGGCTTGTTTCTGGACTCTCCCTTCTGCTTAGATGACGCGGCTTCTAACTGGACGGTTGGGATCTTGGATCAGGTGAGTATTTCAATCTCACTTTGGCTCTGGGCTAGGCTTTCAGCAGGGATAAAATGACCTCACCTCTTGCTCCCTTACTCCTGTCCCCTCACTTTCCAACAGATTCTCCTCTGACCCCAGTTATCATTTATCTGGGGGCATTCTCCCTGCCCAGTCCCACTAATATTCCCTAGAGGGAAGAAGATTAAGAAAAAAATAATTGGTGGGTTCAGGGAGATCTCTTTTAGAGAGTGGGTGAGACAAAAATGAAGTAGAGATGCAAGCTGAGGAAATGAAAACACTGAGTGCCAAACGACTCTTCTGAGAAAGTTAAATGGGGGCGAGGGTGAGAACAGTTGGATGTGAAGAGTTTGTTACTTTTAAGAATTTGCTTCTGATTGTATAAATAACACGAATTTATAAAACATTTTGTAAAACCAGACTTAGACTAAATTAATGTCTATCTTACCATAATTCCATCACCTATGTAATTATCATAGCTATCACAGTAATTATCATCGATTTTGAGCACCTACTAAATAGAAGAATTATGTTCAAAGCCAGACCAAACCCACTGCCATCGAGTTGATCCCAACACATAGCAACCCCTGTTGAACAGGGTCGATGTGCCTCTTAGGGTGTCCAAGGCTGTAAGGCTTTACAGGAGCAGACAGTTCACCTGGTGTCTGGCGGCTCTGAACTACTGAGCTTTCATGTAATAACCAACACATAACCCACTGTGGTCATGTTTCTATTTCTGGATAATGCAAAGTCTTAGCCAGGCCAGATTTAAGGCAGATATATTCCAAATGGGAAGCATGACGATATCCCCTTTTCTCAAGTCCAGCATGATTTACAAGGAACTGAGGCATTTCCCTTGGAAAACTTCAAAGTCTTGCTTCAGGCAGGGTTGGGTCATGCGCAGATGACTAGGGAGCTCCAGTGAAAGGCAGGTTTCTGAGAAGTAGACTGGGACCCCAAGATGGGGCCCCAAGAGAGAAAGAGAGTGCAGCCCGTTGAGGAAGAAGCCTGGTGTGGTGTGACTGGCTTTGCTGCCACAAGGCCCTAGGCTGTGACCAATTTGGCTGCCATGGGCTGGGCTTTAGCATACCTTGCCCCATATGTGTCTGTCCAGGAGCAAACAAAGAGGAGCCTCTGTAGAATGAGGAGAGCCATTTTATGAAGCTCAGCAAAACTCTAGGGCCAGTCACCCAGAGAGTAACTGAGTGCAACATCGAGGAACGGAGATTTTCCTTTCTTAGAAGTAAGATGCTAAGAGGAATCACCAGATCTATTCTAGCCTGAACGTTTCCACAGACCTAGCATGACAAGGCCAGCCGTGGTGCCAGGAAAAGTTCTAGTACAATTTGCAATAAGGTAAGAGCAAGTGATTTCAGGTAGTTCAACAATTTTTACTGTGAGCATTAGCGCTGAAGGAAAAAACAGGCTCTCTTACTTCCTGTTTTTCAAACTCATCATTAACTAAGCTAACAATGCAGAACCTGACACACCGGCTGTGGACTTTCAACTCCCCGTGGTGTTACTAGAGTTGAAGCAATGGTGCCTGGCTAATCCAACTCTAACAATAATGAAAGAAACAGCAATTCAAGGACACAAGTCAGATTTGTCCATCGTGACTCACTTGATGTCTTTGCACAAACACCTGCCCCGTACGAAGCTGAACAACCCCCCTGTTGCTCCACCTCCCAGCACCACCTAGTCTTTCTCTCCGGGGAACACACACTCTGACTTAAAAATATATGTACTTCTTCTTCTTTTTAAAAACCATTATTTGCCTTGCCCTCGCACGTCAACTCTAGAAAAGCCACATCTAGAACAGTTGATGTACTGTTGTGTCCCCAGCCCTTAAAACAGTGGCTGGCACAGAATCAGTTTTAAATAAATATTCATTAAATTCGTTCATTTTGCAAGTTTTCCAGAAATATTTACAGGTGGGTGAGCACTACAAAGCTTTTAAATTCGTAGCGCCACATTTACATGGATAGCTGGGTGAGAATCGAGGGTATATGTTTACATTGACCACAACCAAACCAGAGGCATATTATCATGCTATATTAAGCCTCTTTTACAGATGGAGAAACTGGGTATTAGAGCGAGAGACACTTGCCCAAGGGCCCTATAGATGACAAGGGCCAAAGCCAATATCAACTGGAGAAAAAAATAAGAAGGCCATGTAGGAGGTGTGCTCTAGCTGAGGCAAGCTATAACAAAAGCCTGAGTGCACTTGGTGCAAAATGGGAACAGAAAAAGAGATAGTTTGAAGACTGATTAGAAATACCAGAGACCCTATTTAACATACTTCTAGAGGTAGCCATAGTAACAAAAAAGGACAGCAGGATTTCTTCTAAGAGTCACTATACCAAAAAAATATGGTCAACTTTCAACCATTTTAGGAGTTATCATTGATCAAGAACCAATGCTATTGGAGGAAGAAATATAAGCTATACTTCAGGCATTTACATTAAGTCTCTAGTAATTGATGGCCTACCAAGTCAAAAAATGGATACAATGCTGGAAACACTCATAGAAATTTGGGAGACAGTTACCTGTCCAACCGATTGAAAGAGATTCCTAAGTGTGCTTCAAAGCAAGGTGATCCAAGTGAGTGAGGAAACCATTGGACAATGTCATCACGAACCTAAAATACACTTGAAACCTGGACAAAGAATAGCAGAAGAACTGATGCCTTTGCATTATGGTGTTGAGAAAGAATATGGAATATTTTATGAACTGCTAGAATAATCAACAACCAGGATACTCCTTTGAAGAGAGGGTAGTGAGGTTTTGTCTCATGCACTCTGGATGGGTTCTCAGGAGGGAGCTGTCCCTGGAAAAGGACGTCATTCTGGATCAAATAGAGAATGAGCCAAAAAAGAGGGAGGTCCTTCAAGAGATGGACTGACACAATGATTGTAACAATGGGCTCAAGCAAGGCAACAATTGTGAGGTTGGAAAAGGCCTGCGCAGTGTTTTGTTTTGTTGCACTTGGGGTCACTATGGGTTGGAACCAACTCGATCCCACCAAGCAAAAACAACTTTCCTCATGCCTTTTAAGAAATAGGTCCTTTCCCTGCCTTTGAATGTCAACTCCACAAGTCACATCCAGAACTGTGGGTTTCCTGTGGTGTCCTCTGAGATTAGAACCGCGAGTGGCACAGAATTGGCTTGCTATAAATATTTTTGGGTTAATACATCCGTGGATGAGAATGATCAGCATTTTAAATTAGCCTTAATTACCAAACTTAGATTTATAGCCTCTGGGAATTTAGGATATTTGGTTTCGTTCCCATTTGGCTGAGCTAGGATCCTTTGTGGTTTAACAGTTAAGAGCTAGTAATCCCCATGATGAGATCTCCTTAGAGGTGGAGCCTGCTTTCAAGATATGTAGACACGGCGCTAGACCTTGTTTGCTTTTTTGGCAGATCTGGATCCTGCAACCTACCTCATAATCTCCAGTTCTTTAGGATTTGAGCCGACTGCTTGCATATTACCTGCCAATCCTGGGAGTTACCAACCACTTACCATCTTACCTGCTGTCCTCTGATTCATTTGCCTCTGCCTGCAACCACCAGTCTGCTTTCCTGTTGCTCTGGGGTTCATCAGCCTCCACAGATACTCAGGAGACATTCCAGTCTTGCTAGCATCTGACCCACAGGCTTGAAACTTACCAGACTTGGAATCTGCCTGCTTCTACAACTGTGTGAGTCATTTTCTTAATATACACATACATACATCTATGAGCTCTATTGATTTTACTTCTCTAGAGAATCCACTCGACGATGTTGGTGTCAAGAGTGTTTCTGAGAAACAAAGTTTTGATGAATGCTCTAAGTCATTTCTGAAGTTTGATTCGTTCTAAAGACATTGATCGCTGTAATCTGCCTCCATTAATAAAGAGGGCACTGCTAATATTGACACAAAATGACACCATCTATTGATGGTCAAGTATAGGTGGCAAGTGAGGAGATCATGTCTTTGATGATCTTTTTTTGTAGTTTGTCAGGGTGAGAAGTAAAGGGATTCTGATTGGTTGGTCCTACAGACAATAGATAAAGTGGTAAAGGAAAGAATTCAACTTAGGGCTTCAGAGTCACAGCTCAAGTACAGCATAAAAGGTCTCAAATTTTCCTCTTGTGCCTAAGAAAGACAAATTTATTTAAGCGACAGAACTGATATTATGTAAGACTAAACCCATAGTCTTTTTCATAAGACTTGCTGAATTACAACGCCAACTGAACTCCTAACCTCTAATGGGGTGTAACATTAAATTGAAGGCATTGCCTGGGAATAAGTGAAACTTGGGATGGGAACATATGGACAGCTATCAGGAAGATGAGCACACTGGATTTCAAATTACATTGATTCCCAGCAGCACCACCTCTCCCCTATCAAGAATACCTTATCTTTGCCTGCTCATCCATTGTCAGTAAAGTCATTGTCCCTTCTACCTGCATTTGAGGAGATTAACCCAGTGTACCTACCGATATGGCACCTAGGGCACTGGAGCATCATCTGAAGCAGTTGTCTAACAAGATATTGCTGAATGTTCCCAGAAAATATCATCATCACCTATGATTGTTTCTAGATCCGTAACTAACTTAAGCCCCAGAGAGCCCCCGAAGGAAATGGTCATGACAAATGAAGACCCAGTAAGGGCTATATATAAGGAGCTCTGGGGGTACAGCGTGATGATGAGTTTGGCTAGGTTACGAATGACTGGCAGTTTGAAACCCCAGCAGCTGCTTGGGACAAAGCCTGAGCTTTCTGCTTGCACAAACAGTTCCAGTCTTGGAAACCCACAGGGGAGGATAACCCTGAGTCAGTGTTGGTTCAATGGCAATGAGCTTGGTTTTCAGTTTGGAAGAGGCGTGTTCCATTCCCAAAGAATGGATGGAGTTTTCTAATACGTGCCAACAGAAACCTGGAGACTATGTGTGGGGATGGCTAATAAGGGTGTGGGATAATGGTGGAGAGGACATAAAGTTGAATCAGTCTGAATTTACTGAAATGGCTCACTAAGCACAGACTTCCAGAGTTTCAGCTTGAGGTGTAAGGAAAGGATCTAATCATTTATTCAGCCTACGATATATCAAGTTCAGCTACCGAAACTATCTTTACATGCTGTAGAATAAGATATCCAAAGCTTATAGAGACTGGAAAATCAGCAGTGATTTATCAGGATTGACCCCCAGACCCACATGTGGCATGCCCAGAGGACAAACCTTTTGCTACAATTTGAGGAACAAATTTGTGAAAGGAGTCCCAGTATCTTTGAAGCTGCTGTGATTGCTATTAGACTTGATAGTGGGAACTTCCCGAATTGAATTAAGACTTTTAAGTACAATGGGATGAGTGGGCTTCATAGAGGTAGGGGTCAAGTGACAGCACGTATAGGCATGATTACCATAATGGACAATAGAGTCAAAGTAGTAATTAAAATTATCTGCTTCATTTAGACTCATGGAATTGATGACATAGGCAGGATTTTCCTAGGAGTGAAATAGATAGGAAACCTACTAAATATTTACTTTATCTGTACAAGTACAATAATTGTAGGTCAGGTGAACAGCAATCTAGTATGAATTGCCAGAATACAGAACCACAAGCTCTTAATCAATTCCAAGTCCTCAGCCAATTTAGAGGACTACAACCCCTCTCCTTGAATGAAGGGGAGGCTGATTCTTTTGATGAAGGACCTCACTATAATGCCAATGGTTTATACTGCTAATATTTCTCCCAATCTTCCTGAAAGGGTTTGATAGTCTTTTACAAAAGTGACTATTCCTTGGGGAAAAAGAAATAATCAGACTTTGGGGGGACTATCACTGGCTCTGAATTTACACCAATTCCAGGAGAGTCGAAATGTCACAGTGGACCAGGGAGTGTAGAACTCAAGTCATTAATGGAATCTTAGCTCAGATTCATCCTAAAGTGGGTCTAGTGTGTCCCCAAACCCTGGAGTGATTCCCCCAGTTTTAGAAGGCATAATTGGAAGAGACATACTCAACATGGAAGAATTCTCATATCGGTCTCTGATGTGTGGGTTAAGGACTATGATAGTAGGCAAGGTCAAGTAGAAAGCTCTTAGAATTACCTTTACTTAGGAAAATACTAAAGTAATAGCAATGCTATATTCCTGGAGGAATTGAAGATGTTAGTGCCACCATCCCAGACTTGAAGGATTCAGTTGTAATGATTCCCACTACATTTCTGTGTTAGTCTAGGTAAACTAAAGAAGCAAATTCATAGACACTCATATGGATATGAAGGTAAGGTTTATATCCAAGAGGAATGGAACAATGAGAAAGCATCTCATAGATCCGATATTAACCCATATGTCTGATATCAGTCTATAAAGTCTCCTTCCAATTCATGAAGTCACAGGTCAGTAGGTGCAGAATCCCGGGGCTGGCAGGGGTCTCCCCATGGCTCCTCACTTCCAGGGCTCAGGGTCCATCAACAACATCCAGTGGTGATAGAACCAACTCAGCACTGGGGGTGGTGGTGTCTTCATGTGGCTTCTCCAGCTTCAGAGGTCTGGTTCCATCGGGGTAAGGCCACGTGGCTTCTCCTCTGGCTCCTCCAGCTCCTGGGACACTGCCATCTTATCTTCTCCGTAGTTCGACATCTCGGAGATTGATTCCCAACAACTGTGGGGGTGGCTTCTCATCTCCATGAGGGAAATACTGTGAAATTTCCCAGAAGTCTCAGGAGAAAGCCATGCCCACGCAGAGGCCTCATTGGCTACTCAATGGATATCTCCAGATTAACAGGCTAGACTCCACCTCCACACCTCAATCATGAAATTAACATAAGCACATGACCACCACAATCTCCCTCTTTAACATTAAATAACACCTGGCCTCTACAAAAGAACAAATGTGTCTTTGAGAATGACAATGGGTTATCATAAAATGAAACAGGTGTTAACTCAAATTGCAGATATTATTCCAGATGTCATTTTATTGCTTCAGCAAATTAGTACATCTTCTGGTACTGATATGCAGCTATTAGGCTTGCTTTTTGCTCAATTTCAGTTTTGAAGGACCACCAGAAGTGGTTTGCCTGCAGTTCACAGGCAATTACATATTGTTACCACCCCACCTCACAGATATGTCAACTCTCTAGTACTATGTCATTTAATTCACAAAGTTCTTGACTGCCTTTCCCTTCCACAGAAAAAGGACTGGCCTGTTATATTGATGACATTAACCTGCTTCTCTCTAGTAAGGGAGAATATTGATGACTCTAGACTTATTTTTAAAATATCTACATACTACCAGGGGAGTGGGTTGGGAGATCTCGGGCAGTATAAGATATGATAGAACAATAATAGTTTATAAAGTATTGAGGGTTGGTGGGAAGGAGAGAGCAGGGGAAGAGGGGAGGGGATGGAAAAGCTGATACTAGGGTCTCAAGGGAAAAGGCGGATGATTGGAGAATAATAATAGCAGCGGACATGTGAAGGTGCTGGGCACAGTATGTTTAGTTATGTATTGTGAAAAACGACATAGGAGCCCCCAATAAAACGATTTAATAAAAAAAAATTACCTTACTGGTAGCAACAAATAAATGAAAAAATTTCAATATAAAAAAAAATCTACCTACTAGGGAAAAATCTACATACTAGATTGGTAACCTGATAAAAATTCATGTCTTCTACCTCAGTTAAATTGCTAGGGACCCAGTGTAGAAAGGCCTGCCAAAATAGTCCTTCCAAAGTAAAGGTAGGTTATTGCCTCTGGCCCCTCTCTCATATCGAACGAAGAAAACACCTGGTCAGCCTCTTAGGATTTTGGAGGCAACACAGCCCTCATTTGGAAATGCTTCTCTGACCCACCTATCAAGTGACTCAAAAGTCTGCTAGTTTACGAAGGCACTGCAACAGGGTCCGGTTGCTGTTCAACCTCCTCTGCTTCCACATGATTCAGCTGAGTGAACGGTGCTTGAAGTGTCAATAGAGATTCCGTTTGAGGTCTTCCGTAGGCCCCTCTTGATTGATCACAATACAAATCCTTGGGATTTTGGAACACAGCCCTGCCATTCTCTCCTGTTGAGAGACAGCTGTTGGCTTGTTCTTGGGCCTTCGTAGAGACTAACCACCTCACCTAGAGTCACCAAGTCAGCGTGCAGCCTAAGCTGCCCATTATGATCTGGGCATTGTCTCTCCCACAGTCATAAAGCTAGGCATACACAGCAGCACTTCATTATCAAATGCGCCCTATACATGAGATCAGACTCGAGCAGCTCCTGAAGGTACACATAATTTCATAAAGATGCAGCGCAAATGTCTATGGTCTCCTTTCCTGTCATATTACCATCTCTCTTTCACTCTGTATCCATGATCTCCGAGGGAGTTCTTCATATTCAGTTGAGTGAGGAAAAGAAAATTCATGTTCAGTTTATAAGAGGTTCTGCATGATATATCAGTACCATTCAAACATATCAGCAACAGTACTAGATTCCCTTTCTGGGACCTTCCTGAGGGACAGCGGTGAAGGAAAATTCTCCCAAACAGTGCACCTGGTTGTTAATTTTTTTTTGAAAGGAGAAATGGCCAGATGTGTGCTTACCTGTTGATTCATGAGTTGTGATCAGTGGTTGAGCTAGATGATCCAGGGACTTGGAAAGAACACAATTGAAAACTTGAAAAGAAGGTGTGGGAAAAGGTGTGTGGATATATTTTTCTGAATGGCTAGAACATTGATATTTGTGTCTTATGTGAATGCTCTGAAAAGTGTTATTTTCAAAGAGGAGAATTTTAATATCTTGGAAGAGGGACAATTTAATAATCCACTTGGAAGTGGACAGGATGACATGTTCTATGGAAGTCAGGCATCCTCTTTCCCCAACATCTCCTATCACTTCCCAATGGGGTCATGAACAAAGTGCACATTATGGCAGGGATGGAGGCTATGCATGGACTCAGTGGCATGGACTTCCAGGGACCAATGCCAACTTGGTTACCACAGCTGAGTGCTTAGTCAGAAAGCTACTGACATCAAGATGAGTCCAGAATATGAGAACATTCCTCAGCGAGAAGACCAACAATTTGGTGGCAAGCAGATTTTATCAGACTATCCTATGATAGAAAGGTCACCATTTGTTACTAATGAAAAAGACACTTACTTGAAGTGGCAGTCACCTAATCTGGTGTCAATTTCATGATTGGGAGTCTGGGGTGGAGTCTAGCCTGTTAATCTGAAGATAGCCAATGAGACCTCTGTGTGGGCACGACCTTCTCTTGAGAATTCTGGAAAATTCTACAGTATTGGCTGCCGCCTGCCCTCTACCTGTGGCTGCAGGCCCTGGAAACCTCTAGATCAAGCCCTCCAATGAGCAGCTGGTCAGTCCAGGCCTGGTGCTGGTAGCAAGAGGACTAGCCGTGTGACTGTGACCATCCTGATGGCTCATGGAGGAGAGTGACCTCCAGCCCTGAATTCAGAGGGCTGCCACGCCAGTTGCAGTCTTCCTGCCCCTCGAATGAAGTGGTGTTCTCCAACATGCCACATCCAGTGAATGTTTTAGAGGGTGCACATACTCTAGACACACACACACACACACACACACGCACACAACACCCTTGTGTGGAGTCACCCATCAATTAAAAAGTTGTCTTTGAGTATGCTCAGAAAAAAAGAGAAAAAAATCTTGAATGTATTTCGAAGTTTCCATCTATTTTTAACTAACTAACTTCATGACATTTGCCAAAATAAAATTTTATTCTTGCCTTTATAAGACTGTGTTGAAAAGATGATATGAATTTTTTACAAGAAGTTAGTTTAAATAAAAGCATAAAGATTTTTTTTTTGGGGGGGGAGTGATAAATCCTTCTTGGAGGCAGAGACACTGTCTCTATCAGTTCACTTCCTTGGAGACGTTCTACTGCGAACACTCGCTTGGGGACTCAGATCTCTCTGCTCACTCCCTGGGAGACATTACAGCTGATGAGACCCATGCAGCATGCTGATAGACCCTGTGCCCCAGAAACTGAAGAATCCAAAGGGAGACTCCTTGCCAGTGCTGAGATGCTTCTAACACTATTGGATACACAAGACTCTGCACCCACTGGTCTGTGATTGTCCTGGTGTCATTGCATGTGTTTCGTGAGTCTGAAGAGGACTTTTAGATTTGTATCAGACATAGGGGATAATATCGGACTTATGATCTTGGAGTGGACTAGGCTGGGATGTTTTCTCAATGTTCAGTTTCTCTTGTATATGAAACCTCTTTCTTAAACACATATGATTGTCTATGGATTTTTTCTCTAGTCTACTTGGACTAACACACATGGGTATGGATTTGCCTTTCTTGTACACAGTGTTTTTGCCAAGAACTACCATTCATAGACGTACAGAATGTCATATCCTCCAGCATGGCATCTCACAAGCATCATCTGAGAATAAGGGACTCACTTGACAGCATATAAACGTGCTTCAATGGTCCCATATTCTAGGAATTCATTTGTCTTACCATGTTCTCCATTATTCTGAAGCAACTCTCTTCGGATGGAATGGGCTTCTAAAGATGAAGTTAGGTGCAAAGTTGGGAAAATATTCTTCAGGAGCCTGTATATGTTCAAAACCAGTTTTCAATATACAGTGCTATTTTCCCAATAGTAAAATGACCACACGTCTCACTTTTTTTTAAACAATTTAACAATGTCCTGCAGCATTTTAAAATGAAAATAAATATATCACAATACTATTTTTGCATTCTATGAAAATTTTTGTTGCTGCATCTAGACCAAATTTTTAATCAATAACCCTCCACCCCTTCCCTGGTCAATGGTGTCCTGCTTAAAATCTGGTCATTTTACTTAATAACCAAGATTTACTGGTGAAGGAACCAAGGGGTGGAATGGCAGTGCCTTCACTCACCATTATTCTTAGTGAGCCACTTGCAGCAGTTTTTTTACTCCTCTCCTTGATAGCCTATTCCTTTTGTGACTGGAGGACTCAGTTTCAAAGGTAGTAATGCTCCCATCAGGAGACAGAACACTGACTCCATTGAGCTGGAAGTTAAGAATGTTTCCTGGCCACTTTGGATTCCACATTCCTCTTGATCAACTGGCAAAGAAGGGAGTTACTGCATTGGGTAGTACAGTTGATCCTGACTACCAAAGGGAAATCAGATGTACATTACATAAAGCAGGTAAAGTAGAAAATATCAGGAATCTAGGAAGGGTGAAGGGAATATAGAATGGGTAATGGAAGAAGGTAATGCTTGGTATAAGCTACAGCTACATAATCAGTTATAGAAATGATGACTAATTGTTATTTCCTTCCTGTGTGTAAGCATCACATTTTTTATTTTGTTCAAGTATAATGTCATATGTAAAAGAGGCCAGCATGGTTTCAGTTGTACACATGTTCAATGTATCATGTTGAGCACAAGTATGGTTTTTTAATTGTCTTTATTTAGAGATTACATATGGCTTACAGAGCTGAGTATAGATGCCAACTTGACAAGGGTGGACTATGACAATTAAGATCTTCTGTCAAATTGACTGGGTGAGAATTCTCAGTGGTTTGACAGTTAAAAAGTAGTAATCTCCCATGATGGGATCTCCCAATGGTGTGGCTTGCTTCCAACATAAGCCAGTACTATAGAAAAACTTGTTTGCCCTTTGCTGGGTCTGGAGCTTGCATCTGGCTCATTCGCCTCCAGTTCTCTGGACATGAGCCAACAGCTCAAGTGGCCTCCGCAGTCACAGCCTGTTGTCTTCCTGTCAATCCTGGGTTTATCAGCTCCCACATATACACCAGTTTGGAAAAACTGCCAGTCTAACATCTGATTCATCGACTTGAAATTTGCTTGGACTTGGAACTTGCCTGTTTATAAAACTGTGTGAAACATTTTCTTGATATAAGCATCTCCCTATATACATCCATGTGTAAACTTTACTGGATTTATTTCTCTAGAGAATCCAGGCTAAGACATTTGGTTACATTTATAATAACTATACAAGATAGGCACTCTAATAAACCTATGTTACTGATGAGGAAACTGAGGATTAAAGTGAAAGTACCTTGCCCAAGGACCCACTGATAACAAAGTCTAAGACCATTATAAACTGGTGAAATAAGTAAAAAGATCATGTAAGAGGTGTGCTATAGGCAGAACCTAAGAAAATCCTGAATTGATTTGGTGGAAAGTGGGGACAGAAAGAAAAGGACCAGAGATTTTTCAAAACCATGAAGCCTGATTAAAAATATAGAAGAAAGTAATCAATATACTATTAGATGTAGGTCATAATCAGCAAAGGAGGAAAGAGGAATTTCCTCTCAGAAATCACTTGAATTTATTTCAGAAAGAGAAGCTGGGCTATTAGAAACCAAGGGAGAACAGCATCAAGCAAATTCAAGTCCTTCTATCTTTTAGCAAATGTATGTTGAGGCTCCCCCAAATCCCACTATTTAAAAATTCCCTTTCTTCCCAAACATTTTGGAGTCCCCTCATATGGTAAAATGATCTTAATATGATTTTATAGTTTTATTTTAAAGGTAGAACAGAGTTATGACAAAGAGTTGTGAGAGTGGGAAAAGTAAACTGGAGGTTTTAAGGAATCCAGACTTGAATAAGCTTCTGGGTTGTTCGTCAAAAGGCTGCTCAGCAATATGGCTTAAAGGAAAGAAACTGTAAGAACCAATTAAGATGTCAGGGTGCACTTCCACTCCTCACCCCCTTCCCCATCAGCTGAGGTTGTACATGAAGCTGTGGTACTCCCAGGGGTTTTGTATGGGGGACAAAGGGTCAGATGACTGGATCGGAAAGGCTAGCTAGGATGGTTGGCAAACAAGTGGAGGGAGTAGGTGGGAAACAGAAGATTAGAGCCTACAAGAAAGCCCAGGAGGCACAATGAATACTAGCTATGGGGGTGGCAGTTGAATTTGATTTAATCAATATTTACTGAATGTCCTCTATGTGACACACACTGTACTGGCACTGAACTAGGTGCTAGGAATAAAACTATGACCAAAAGATTTTCTGATTTCCCCCCACCTCTCTTTTGAAGAAAGAATTGGAATGAGGTCTAGCTTTTGTTGGCACAGAGTTTTGTCAGGACTGTATCTGCATGAGGCAAACATTCTCTTGGGCAATGGATTCAAAGTGGGGCCAGAAGGCCTTGGCTGTTACAATAATGTATTGTACCCCCAATTTGTGTTTATGTTACATTCTCAACTTGGCATTAAATACTTACAGTTTACCATCGGAATGCCTGTTTCCTTATAAATAACTTGTTATGTACAGAGTTTGGATATTCCTGAGGGGCTATGGTGGTACAAAATTGTTAAGCACATGGCTGCTAACTGAAAGATCAGTGATTAGAATCCACCAGTCACTCAGCAAGAGAAAAGACTTGGTGTTCTACTCCCACAAAGATCACCCATAGAGAAATCGAACCTATTGCTATCAGGTTGATTCCAACCCATAGTGAAACTACAGCCCAGAATACCCCAAGGGGCCAGTTCAACTCTGTCATACAAGTTACCCCACTACAGCATTGATTTTTTTCAGCAACAGTGTTCCTAATAAACACTTAAACATATGTATTTCCAATTGGTTGCAGCAGTCAATAGGAGGTCCCCCCACTTTGTTGTATAGTCAGGTCTTGAATCACTGCAGAAGTGAAGGAGAACATCAGGCATCCTTAAGGGCTGCAGGCGCAGGGGCCAGAGCAGCAGACAACCTGGAGAGATGGTCTTACATGTAGCCCCTTAGGACATACCAGTAACTACCTAACTCATAAGCACAGCCTGGCAGGCAACCTCTCAAGTTATTGAGTATGCCTCATTTCACCGAACTCAAGTGGGCCTCTGATGTCACCGTGACCTCAGACAAGTGTGTTCCTCTTACTGACTTGAAGAGGACTGAAGAAAAGGAGGTGGTGCAATCTGCTACCCTCACTCCTTGACTGATTGAACAGAGTGAAGAGGAATATTCTTTTTTTTTTCTTTTTGCCATTGTGAGAAACATGCTTTCTTTAGAAACAATTGATGCACACAATATTAGGACTTCTAGAACAGCTAATTTGTCCAGAATCTACAAGGGGCCTTAAAAAGGTTTGTGGAAACATGGAATTAAAAGATAGTGGAATTATTCCATGAATTTTTTGGATCTCCCTTGTGCTGGGTATGTGTGTAATAGATTCCTTGACATCATTTAGCTTAATATCTTTACTATGACTGGAAAGAAAAATTAATTCTTTGGCTGCTACTCTGAAGTAGGCCAGGCACTCAGGTTCAACAAGTGACAAGTGTTACTGTAGGGACTTTGTTTTCTTTTTCTTTCTTTCTTTCTTTCTTTCTTTCTTTCTTTCTTTCTTTCTTTCCTTCCTTCCTTCCTTCCTTCTTTCTTTCTTTCTTCTGTCAAATTGCTACTTCTATGATGGAAGACAGAAGATTTTCATTTCAACAGTTTGTCAGCTTTATTAATGTTGGGCAAAAATCGATATGATGAAAATGAAACAGATCTCTAGTTTGGGGGCAAAATTATAAAATCAAACATGTAGGTGACCTATTTATACTGCTGTAAAGTATTTTTTTTGAAGAGAGATAGGCAAATAAGCTACGGCCTACATGAAATGCATATTTAAAGGTTTTTTTGCTGTTGTTCCTCCTGGGTGCCAGAAATATAAAAAAAGCAGATCTATTTAACCCTAACATACTGTGATTCATGCAAACAGCACAAACTCTCCCTTCATGGAGTTTATCTGATTTAAACTATCACTTGTTTTATCATGTGGGCACATAAATTATGTAAAGGTTTTGAACTAATGTTGATTCAAGTTGCGTTGTCTGATTGTATTGTCTTTTCAAAGGGCTGCCCATTGAGAAGGGAAGCATTATGTGTACAAACCTGTTTTGAAATGTTTGCCAAGATTTTAGTAGTATCTTTGATAAAGATGTCTATCTCCAGCATCCAAAGATAAATAAATAAGTAACTCGGTTGTGTAAAAAAAAAAGTAATGCTTTGACAAGCTTACGCCAACGAGAAAAAGATGGAAAAAGAAGAGTAGAATGAGCAAGAGGAGCAAGGTGAATGAGAACTCACTCTCAAACCATTTAAAAATTGGTGAGTCCTGGTGATGCAGTGGTTGTGCTGGGTTGCTAACTGCAAGTTTATAGGTTCAAACCCAGTACTGGTTTCACACAGGAAAGATGAGACAGTTCACAGAAAGATTTCTCACCCCACTGCCATCTAGTCAATTCCCTTCATACTGATCCTATATAGGGTTTCTAAGGCTGTAACATTTTACAATGGGAGCAGATAGCCTCATCTTCCTCCCATGGAGTGGCAGCCTGGTTTTAACCACTAACCTTATGGTTATAAATCCAATGCTCACTGACTGCCACCAGGGCTCCTTCTGTAAAGATTTATAGTTGCAGGAGCAATCCTACTCTGTCCTATAGGCTCACTATGATTTAGAATGGACTCAATGATTGTAGTCTTGATTTCATTTGTTTCATTTTTGGCATATGACTATAGAGAAAAGTTCTAGCTGGAAATATTTCAATCTCCACTTCAATGTGAATGATGAGGATTCTAGCAACCAGAAAATTTTAGGAAGCACTCAAAAGAAATTCTATAGGTGTCTCAGTCCCACATCCCTTTAAAAATTGAAGCCATTCACTACTGAAAGAATTTTAAAACCGTATCCATCAATGCATCATCATCATGTATCATCCATTAACAGTATCCATCAGTCTGAACACTAAGTTCTTATTCAGTACCAGCCATTTTTCCAATTATTATATAAGTTAATACTCATAATGTAATCATCATGCAACCCGCACAAAACTACGATGGGGGTTTCATGATCATAACCATTTTACAGATGAGGAAATGGAGGTCCAGAGAGGAACTAACTTGTCCAAGATTCACAGCTGGTGGGAGAATCAGAGTCACGCCCATGCAGTCTGACTCCAGAGGTCACACTTGGAGCCATCTATCACCCAACATAGGTTCTACAGAAGTAGTCATCTCGGTTTGCAATAGTCAAAGAAAGGACTCATTAGCTCCATTCTTAGATGTGTAAATGTTCGGTATGAGTCCCAGTAGCCCATTGAAATTAAATTTAGGTTTTCAAGAGGCAAGTTTTGTTTTATAGATAATCTTTTTTTGTTGTTGTTCTCTTTCTCCCAAGAGACAGGTGTTTGGATAACACCTGAATAATTGAGGTAGAGTACCATTTGTGGGGAAAAAAGGGTTGAGGGCCACTCTTTCTCGGGCTTACACAAGCTGGGCTAGTGCGCCAGCCTTGCTTGCACAGTTGCAGGTAAGCAAGGATAACCTACCTACCAAGGGAATTCATAGTCAATAAATTGGTGAAAATGTTTATTGCTATGCCTTAAAATCTTCTGAGGTAACAAGAAAGGCTTTCCATTCCCATCAAGATTTATAGTCTCCAGAACCCACAGGGGCAGTTCTAGTCTGCCCTAGGGGATTGCTGAGAGTCGACATCAACTTGATGGCAGGGAGTTTTTATTTTTTCTTGTCTGCCGCTTTTCTTAAGTCAGTCCACAGTAGTTGTCCATGTTCCCCAGGTATGATATAAAATTAAGATTTTTAAATAATTGATATGCTGGGGGGTGGGGGAAGTGGGTGGCAGGAGAAAAGGGGTGAATGGAAAGCAATCCTATTTTGCATCTGTCAATTTGTAATTTCAGTAACTGTATTGTGCAATTTTCCCCAACGTTTGCTTGGTTGGGGGAGGAGATGAAAAAATCTGGGGTGAAGACATTTCTCCTTTCCGCTTTTAGTTCATCCACTGAGAGCCTTCTGTGTATGGTGCTAAACCCCACTGTGTTTGGCATATATCACGTCTCTTACCAATTGAAAGCTTGTGACACCTTGTGTCCAGGAAGTCTTTCATCACCATTTTCTGAATGGCGTTTGCTTATTTTGTATCTCAGTGTCACATTTTGATCCTTTTCACAATATCTCGAGCTTTTTCATAATGTTATGAATTGCACACTCAGTAGGTTGCAACATATTGTACACATCACTCTTCTATGCTCTAGGAAACAAGCCTCATGTGACTTGCTTGATTGTGAAACTTGCTTGATTGAGGTGGTCTGGAACCTCAATCACGTTATCTCTGAGGTCTGCCTGTGTATGTATCTGAAAATGGGACATGTAACCATCTCACTTTGGAGATAAGTAAAGAAGCAGTGAGTATCAGCCTGCATATTGAGAATTTTCCTAGAGGAATGACTTCTATTTTCTTTGTGAGATAGAAGAAAGACTAAAATTACACTACACTCACTCCAAGTTTCAGAGAATGTATTTTAGTTTGAAATTAGCTTTTGAAAGCATCACAAAGGCTATTGTTTGATACGGATTATTAATGTGCTACCTTCAAAGAGATAGAGCTGTGCAGTACAAAGAGTCGCCTATGCAACACATGAAAACCAGTTGCTCAGAAGGGGTTTAGGGCAAATGTGCTAATGAGACTAAGACCATTTTTATGTGACAGCCTTAGTTGAACAGAAGAGTACTCTTGCTTCTTCCCATGTTCACGAGGACTGTGGAGAGGAAACAGTGCTATGAGCAGGTTGAATCCATCTCTGGAAGCAGACCTGCTACTGTACCAATTTGTGTGGATGGTGCTCTGAGGTCTAAATCCACCCTGTTAGCGCCTGCATCAGGAACTGACAAGCAACTGAAAACAGTCTATGGCCACATAAACCCATTCCACCTGGGCCATGAGAGTGTCTATTAGAGAACAGGGGATGAATGATGTCACCAGTAACGTTCTCCTTCTTTCTCCCAACCTACGACACAGGCCTCATTTCCTGTCGTGAAAAGGCTCAACTTAGATGACCCACATCAACAAACTCGCTGCCATGGAGTCTGTTCCAAGTCAGCAACCTGATAGCATGAAGGAGAGGTGCCCATCTGGGTTTCCAAGACTGCAAGCTTTTTTCAGGAGAACAAAGCCTCATCTTTCCCCGGCAGAGGGGCTCGTGGTTTTAAACTGCTGACCTCAAGGGTAGCAGTTCAACATGTAGCACAGGTGAAACATCCCTAAATTGCTGGAGGCTTATAGGTCTTCCTGTGAAAGTTACGCCCCAGCACATACTTATCAGCTGTTTCATGATTAAAAAATAACCACAGGACATAGCTTATTGGAAGAATTTGGTCCAAGTGAAAATTTCCTTTTGTTTTAGAAATGGATATGATGTTAATAATCTAGGTAATTTATTATCTAAAACTTAATATTAGAGCCAACTGCCTTCCATAAATTCTGATGCGTCGTGACCTTATGTGCATCACAGTAGAACAGTACTCCAAAGGGTTTTCAATGACTGATTTTCGGAAGTAAAGCAACAGGCCTTTTTTCTGAGGTTGGACTTAAATCTCCAGTGTTTTGATTCGCAACCAAGCATGTAAGCCATTTGCATTACCCAGGGGTTCCTAATTATAGATGCTGTGTCTTAAGTGCCCTCGTCATTTCCGACGTACGGTAGCGCTATGTGCGACAGAATGAAACGCTGCCTGGTTCTGTGTCATCTTCATCTTCACCGATGTTATGTTTGAGTCTATTGCTGCAGCAGCCGCGTCAGCCTGTATGACGGAAGGCCTTCCTCTTTGGCGCTGACCCTGTACTGTTTACCAAGCACGATGTCTTTCTTCAGAGACTGCTATTTCCTGACAACATGTTCAATGTATGTGAGACAAAGTTATTTAAGTTTAATTTTTCAGAGCTATGATTCAGATTTTTTAATTTAGTGGCTTATTAGCTTTTTCTTAAGCAATCATACTCAGTGTGGTGCTGGTGAAGAATATAGTAAAAGCATTATGAACTGCCAGAAGAACAAACAAATCCATCATGGAAGATGGACAGCCAGAATGCTCCTTAAAAGCCAGGATGGTGGGCTGAACCCTGGTGGCCTAAGTGGTTGAGTGCGGGACTGCGGCCCGCGGGCTTGGTAGTTCAAATCCAGCGGCGGCTCTCAGGAGCAGCACTGGGTAGCACCCACGACCACCAAAGGCAGTGATGTCCCCCCCCCCAAAAAAAAAAAGATTTAAAAAAAGCCAGGATGGTGAGACTTGGTCTTGCATAAAGTTCCCCCAAAGGGTATCTTGAGTAAGGACCATTTTGCCACTACCTAACAAGAATGATAACAATGAAGAGAGATCATAGTGGAGAAGTATATTCCAGAATCTTGCTTTTTAATTAAGAAAAAAAACTATATTTGGATAAAAGTAAAATAAAATCATCAGCAAAATAAATATTTCACAAGAGACATTTGAAAGCTGGAGAATCATTAAGATAAAAATCAAATACCATGAAAACTAAGAGAAAGTTTTTTATTTTTTTGCTCAAGAGAAATTGGCGCTACTAATGGGAATCCTAAAATTTGGATTCTGGTCATTGTGTCAGTATCATGTGGGTGAAGGAGAAATGAAAAAAATCATATTCTCTTAAGTCAAAACTTTACAAGAAATGAAAGGGAATTCTGCACGTACTACTGAATGAATGGAGAATCAGCTAATGGAAAGCAGATAAAATTGTGAGTTTCTCCCAGGCTTCTAATGTTTTCAAAATGTATTTGCTATATCACTTAACAGCTTATAGTAACAATCAACTTAAGGTCTGTTTATGTCCCTTAAAAAGGTGCAAGCATTTGAGGAGACAATGCTGTACCCCCTCAGCAGGAAAAACCCGTCCTTTTGTATGAATAATGTAACCAGACTCATTGCCCATATTCAGGGCATGGTTTATATAACCTTTGGGTCAATCCATGCTTCGCGGTGCACTAAACTCTTGACACTCACCTCCACAAACTGGAAACAGATTTGGTATTTGTACTGGCCAAATATTGACTGCAAACTTTAAAAAGGAACCTCCCCGATAGAATTACAGCATGTTAGGAAAAAAGGGGATTTGAAAGGTGATCTGTGCAATTCATCATCTTACAGAAGTTCAGCAAGACTTGTTCATGTCTCACTAAGCTGCAACACCCAACAGCACGACCTAGGGCTCCAATCCCCGACTCTCAGACCCACCCTTCCTGCAGCGACATCCGGTATCCTCGCTCTTGTGACTTGATTAGTGAGTGTCATGAAGACCACAAGGAAAAGGATGGATATTATACACTGAGGAACTTGCTGTTAAATAGGGAAATATACATAGATTTGCTAGCATATTGCACTCTGGTAACCAGAATGGTCTTTCTAAAAGTACAAATTAAAACATAGCTAACTTCTACTTAGGCTCCTGATATGGTTCCTGAATATCTGCAATGGCAAGGTGAAATTCTTTACCGCTAGTCTTCTTGTTATTCCACCTCTTATCTAGCTGGGTCTGTGCTGATGTCCAAGATCTAGCCATGGAAAATAACTGGGTTTTTTTGTTGTTGTTAGGGGGCATTGGGTTGGCTCTGCCCACAACAACCCTATGCACAACAGGACAAAACTCGGCGTCCTGGTAATTATTGTTATGCTTGAGCCCATTGTTGTATCCACTGTGTCAATCCATTTCTTTGAGGGCCTTCCTCTTTTTTGCTGCTCTTCTATCTATTTTGCCAAGTGTGATGTCCTTCTCCAGGGACTGGTCTCTCTTGATAACATGTCGAAAATTTGGGAAGCAAAATCTCACCATCCTTGCCCTTAAGGGACATTCTGGCTGTTCTTCTTCCAAGACAGATAGGTCTGTTCTTATCTGTGGTACTTTCAATGGTCTTCACCAGCATCATAATTTAAAGGCACCTACTCTTCTTTTCCCTTCCCTATTCAATGGCCAACTTTCCCATGTGAATGCAGTGAATGAATGAAAACACTATGGCTTGGCTCAGATGCATATTTGTCCTCAAAGCTACTTCCTTGCTGTTCAACAGTTTAAAGAAGTCCTCTGCAGAAGCCCAGTGTACTTGGTTGTTTGATTTCTCATGAGTAATGGAGAACCAAAGCAATGTGGCAAGCTGTTGGGTTCAGACAGACTCATGCTGCTTTCTGCCTGCAGTCTCTGGAATGCTCTCCTCTCCTCTTCCTCCAGAAAGGCTGTGTCTTTTAGATCCTATTTCCTCACGTTTCCCTCCCCTGATCACTAATCTGACAAATAGAAACTGACTGCTCTGGCTTTGTTCCTTGCCCACTGGGTCCTGCTGGTACTTCGCTTATTGGACTTGTAGAACTTTTATAACATTGATTTTTACTAATAAGTGCATTTTCTATTTAAATTGATGTCTTTCTCTACTAATTGATGGTGAGCTCTTTGATGACAGAACCATTTTATTAACCTCTAGAATCTAGAGGCCTGGCTCATGAATCTTGCTTTGAAACCAAGTGGTAGGGGGATGCAAAATGTTATCCAAACA
>PVJH01013078.1:0-31628 GCA_004026705.1 Nesogale talazaci | reverse complement strand
CACTGGCAATCTGGGATCTGAGAGAAGGGCCCTGATAAGAAGTAGGGAGGGCCTGAACCAGCACAGTGAAGATGGAGGGAAAGAGAACGAGGGGAGAGGCAGAACCGATGGAATACTGAGTGGTGCTTAGTTGATGATTAGTTGATGATAATGAGGGAACGAGGAATAGGAGGACTGAAGAATGGCACCAAATATTTATTTTGAATGTTTAAGAAGATGGCAATGCCCTGATAGATAATTATATAATGTAGGGAGTCTGTGTGTGTGCGCACGCGTGCGTGTGTAGAGTGTTTGACACATTTATAAGATACATACCTGAAGATACTAAGAGAGCACTTGGAATTATATGCCTCATACTCAGAAGAGTGCTTATTCAGGTCATCACTATGTCTTGATGACCACTGAGTCCTTAGAAAAGAATAAAAGCATCTGACTATCCTGTGAGGAAGATCCAGGACGGGGCCTTTTGGAAAAGGGAAGAAAGAAGAGAGTGAGACAACAAAGTCTAAGTTGGAATCGACAACGAGTTGCTACAAATACAATGTGGAAGGCATGGGAGCCTTAGAAAGAGTTCCTTAGAAGGGAATACAGAGTTAACAGTGTCCAAACCAAAGGAAGGATGAGAACACTGGACCACAAATGTACTCACTGAGGCCTGGAAAAATTCCAGGATTGCTGGATCCAGTACTGAGTCACTGAGACCAAGACAAAAGACTCCTGTTTCCCAGGCTTGGCCAGTTATCCTGAGATTGACTTGAAATTATGGTTTATGCTAAATAGCCTCATGTATTTAGGGATGGTAAAACAGAAGTGGTTAGATTATCTCTGGAAAAGCATCAAGAAATGAGGGGCTTTCGCATTAATATCATTCTTCATTTCAAAGATTTAGGATGGGATTAAGGAAGCTGTTGACAAGGAAGTAAAATAAAAACAGGAATTGTTGGATGTAAAACTATGATCTGTCAACTTTCACCTAATTCACAATTGAAAAAACGATTTTAAAATGAAATAACAACATGAAAAAGAGGAAAAGAATAAAAAGGATTTACTCTTTAAAATACTGGAATGCCAGACAGCCGTCCTAGGATCCTTCATCTTCTTGCTGCCACAGAGCCTGGTGTCTATTTATAGGAAAAATATAGACCACTATGGCCAGTATGGGCGTTAGTGGACAAGCCAAAAATATGATCACCCTGTCATTAGGCTTTTATAGGAAAATGTATTCCAAACTCTATAACACAGTTGTGTTAAAGGACTTTGAATTAATGCTACTGAAACTGTGCTCCATGAACAATGCTGAAACCGAAATTGAGAGTAAGCATTTTTCAAGCAAACTGAGCCTGCTGTGACATCTGAGCCTGTTATCAGTGGTTTCATGGAGTTAAGCAGGGTATGGACTATACCTTTGTGGCTATAGAATTCTCAAAATGCATCATCTGTGGCCTGAGCTGTGTTCTAGCCTCTTATAGAAGGACCATATATCAGGCCACAGCAGTTTGAAATTTTTTTTAAAAGGAAGCAAAACAAAGCAGGCTCTTTACCACAGAGTGTGAGAGGTACTGCTTTAGGCCACAACCGCGTGTAGGTTAAACCTTTTTATAGTTTGGGAGAAAGTAGTTGATAGTCGGCTTGAGCACACACCAAGAAATTTAGACATATAGAGAAAGCATTGTGATAGCCATTGTAGAAACTGAGCATCCGAGGTGGAGATATCCAAAACTACCTTCTGAAAACAATGAAATGTAGGCTGTTTTTATTCATCTGTTCCTTGGGATATCTTTAAAACAGCACGCGGAACATGTAAGAACAGAAAGAAAAAAAACCTCACTGCCATTGAGTCAATATAGACTCACAGTCATCTTATAGGTTAGAGTAGAACTATGTATATTCTATATCTGGATTTCAGAGACTGTCAATCTTTATGGAAGTAGAAAGCCTCATATTTCTCCAGCAGAGCAGCTGGTGGTTTTGAATTGCAGACTTTGTGGTGTGCGACCCAAATGCCTAACCTTTATGCCCCCAGAGCTCCTTATTAGAACATGGTGGGAATTAAATAAGGATGGAGGGAAGAGCACCTTAGTTGCTCTGTCACACAGTGAATCAACTGAGGAAGTAAAAGCCTAGAATGAAGGACAAGAGTGCGGAGGATGTACAGATGGTCCACCCATTCATTTATGGGGCGAATCAGCCTGGTACATACCGGAATTACAGGGGGAAATGAATTTGATAAATATTGGGATGTTCAGTTTTTTTCTATCTCAGTAGGCAGCATGGCTCTCCACCAAGGTCAGAAATCTGGTGTTACCCTTCACGGGTCACTTTCTCTTAGCTTCACTATCTGGTCACTCTCTGAGTCCTACTTCTCTTTATTCTGGTTTCTCCTGCTCTCATTTGAATTCCTTTCACGAAAACTGCAACACCTCTCCCCAGGTCTTTTGCAATAGTTCCCTAAGCACCCCAGGCTCTTTTCTCATTCACCCTTCCTCTCAAAACGAAAAATTTGGATGCGCATATACTTATAGGGTTGCTACTAGGACAGCAGATGGGCATTGGACCTCCACTCAAGTACTTCCTCAGTGCAAGACCATTTTGTTCTATTAAATTGGCATTCCATGATGCTCACCTTCCCGACACGATCACTGAAGACAAATGTGTGCATAAGCAAAGGTGGTGAAGAAAGCTGATAGTGCCCGGCTATCAAAAGATGTAGCATCTGGGGTCTTAAAGGCTTGAAAGTAAACAAGCAGCCATCTAGCTCAGAAGCAACAAAGCCCACATGGAAGAAGCATACCAGTTTGTGTGACCACAAGGTGTCCAGGGGATCCAATAACAGGCATCAAAGAACTAAAAATGATATAATTATAAATAAGGAGGAGTACAGATTGGGGACCCAAAGCCCATCAATAGATGAAGCGACATCTTCTTACAGAGGGGTTGCAGGGAGGAGATGAGCCAGTCAAGGTACAGTGTAGTAACAATGAAATATGCAACTTTCCTCTAGTTCTCAAATGCTTCCTCCAACCCACTATCATGATCCCAGTTCTACCTGGCAAACCCAGCTAGACCAGGGGATGTACACTGGAGTCGGAAACATGGGGAATTTAGGATAGATGCTCCCTCAGGACTAGTGGTGGGAGTATGATACTGGGAGGGTGGAGGGATGGTAGACTAAAAAGCGGAAACCAATTTCAGGGATCTACATATGCCCTCCTCTCTGGGGCACGGACAACATGGAAGTGAGTGAAGGGACACATTGGACAGTGTATGAGATGAAAAAGTAGTCATTTGTAATTTATTTAGGGTTCATGGGTGAGGGGAAATATGGGCAGCTGGTGCTGGGGGCCTAAGTGGAGGGAAGATGTTTTGAGAGTGATGATGGCACCAAGTGTGCAAATGTGGCCTGCATACAATCGATGTATGTATGGATTGTGATGGGAATTGTAGGAGTCCCCTAAAAAATGATTTATTAAAAAAAAAAAAGAGGAGGAAAGAGGAGCTTGTACCAAGGGCTATAGTAGAAAATATGTGGAAATGAAGATGGCAGCATGTGTACAGAAATGCTTGATACAAATGACGTATTGAATGTTATAAGAGCTGTAAGAACCCCCAATAAAATCATTGAAAAAAAGAAACGAAAAATCTGGTCTTGTCATTTTATTGTCTAAGACCATTAAATGGCTTCCCATTTCCAATCCAAGCTCAAACTATCCAGCAACTCCATTGTTGTCATGATTGCTGTGTGCTGTCCAACCAGATCTGATTCAGAGAGATACGGTTAAGACAGAGTAGACTTGTCCTCCTAGGGTTTCTGAAGCTTTAGTTGGTATGGATACAAGTCGCTTTATTAGACCTTCTATTATCTGGTCCTCCCCTCACCCACTTTAAACTTTTCTTCCACTCTTTGAACCCAAGCAAGACCAAATTAGCTGTAAATCCTACGTCAGGGTATTCCAGGCCTTTGCTTGTGGTTTTCCTTGTTCCAAGAATGCTCTCCCCCTCCATGCCCTGCTTACCTTCCCACCTGGATTCATGTACTATTAGAATGAATTCAAATCTAATGACTTAAAAAAACACAGCTTTTTAAAATCTTCCAGTTGGGGAACTCCACATCCAAAGTGATATTGGCAGACTCTGTCAAGTTGCTTCCACCTCAGAGTGGTCCTGTGTGCCAAAGAATGAAGCCCCACCTGTTCCTAAACCATCTTCATCATCCTGTGATTCTTGAGCCCATTGCGGTGGCCCCTGTGTCTGTCACCTCAATGAATTTGTTTTCTTTTTCTTTTGTCGGTATAGACCTTGCCAAGCATGTTCACCTTGTCCAGAGCCTGGCTAATCCTGATAAGATATACCGTATATACTGGAGCATAAGCTGACCTGAATATCAGCTGAGGTACCTCATTCTACCACAAAAACTGCATTAAAATGTGCTGAAAAGCTCAGCTTAGACAAAAAGTACATACAGTATGTCCAAAGCACAGCCGATGAAATTTTGATGACCCCTTACCAAAACCTTCTTCTGACCATATTTCTTCCAAGACAGATCTGTTTGTCCTTCTGGAAGTCCACAGTATGATCAATATTCCTCATGGGCACCACAATGCAAAGGCATCCATTCGTCTTCAGATTTTCTTATTCGTTATTCAGCTTTCACATGCACATGAGGTGATTGAAAATAGCATGCCTTAGTTCAGGCAGCTCCTTAATCTTCAAAGTGGTAGATTTGTTTTTTAAAAATACTTTAAAGAGATATCTTGCAGCAGATGTGCATTTGATTCCTTGACTACTGTTTCCATGGGAGCTGACCAAAGTAAAATGAAACGATTGGCATCAATTATAAGGTTGTTTATTGGTCAGGTTGGGAGGAGTTTTGTGTTCTTTAGGTTGTTGTTTATGTTGTTTGTGTTGAGGTGGTCTTTCATCTTTGTCAATAAGTTAGTTAAGTTCTCTACACTTTCAGCAAGCAAGGTTGTGTCACACAAATATCTTTTTTTCCCTTTTATGTAGGAGAAGTAGGAGAAGCATACTACTCAACCTCAACTGTAAGGTCGGTGTGCCTGAAAGCTCCTTTTTGAATGTAGCATATATGGATGTATTCCTGCTCCTACAGGAATGAGGAATAGACATTTCCATATGCAACCAAATATCACAGACTCTCACTAAGGCTCCCCGCAATCAGCTGTCATGCTTTTCTTCAGTCAAGTTTCTCAGATCATTTACTCAGTATACATATAAAATAAGTATGGTGAAAGGACGCAACCCTCACACACACCCTTCCTGATTTTAACACACACAGCCTTCCCTTCTTCTGTGTGAATTATTGCCTGCTAGTTGGTTCCACATGAACACAATGGAATGTTGTGGAATTCCTTTTTTTTATTGCAAGGTTATCCATAGTTTGTTATGCCCCACACAGTTGAATGCCTTTACATAGTCAATCAAAGTGGCAAACACCTTTTTGGTAGTCTCTGCCTTTAGTCAAGATCCTTCTGATATCAAAGATGATTTCCCTAGCCCCACATCCTCTTCTGAATCTGACTTGAATTTCTGGTAGCCGTGTACTGTTACAACCAGTTAAAATTATCTTTAGTAAATCCCTCTTTTGTATAATATTAATGATATTATTCTATAATCTCCATGTCCTGTTAAATCACTTTCTTTGGAATGGACCAGGTAGTTGTCTTCCTTTTTTTGGGGTGGGGGGCAGATAGAGGAGTAAGCACCTCAGTACCGCACAAGTTTGTCAAAACATTTCCATTGGCATTCTATCAATTACTGAAGACTTGCTTTTTCCCAGTGCCTCAGTGCAGCTTGAACTTTGCCCCCTCACTGCCATTGAATCTTGATCATATGTTTTGAATGTTTGATTGGCTTGAATGTTGATTTTGGTACAATGACTATAGGTATTCCTTCCATCTTCTTTTGATGTTTCCTGCATCATTCAACATTTTGCCCATAAACTTCTTCAACATTACAATTTGAGGTTGATATTTTTTTCTTCAGTTATTTCAGCTTGAGAAACGTCCAGCATGTACATTATCATTTTTTCCCCTTTTGCTTTGGAAAATGGGTCTTAGGGGTTAATGGCAAGATGTTGGCAGAATTGTGTTCAGTCAGGGGCAATCCATTTCTTATCTTTTCCATCCTCTAGAAGCTGATGGCTGATAGCTATGCCACTTTGACCTCTGCTTCTGTGGTTGCACCTTAATCTCTGATTCTCACGCCTGTGTCTCCCTCTTAGGCAGACCCTTGTAGATGACATTGAGCTCATTGGGATGATCCAGCATGATCTTTCCATCTTGTCTTAATTGAATCACATTTTCAAAGTCACTTTTGCCATGGCGACAGGTTCAAAACATGGTTCTCCCTACTCATTGTGTTAATTCCAACTCATAGTGATTCTATATAAGGTTTTCAAGGCTATAAGTGAAGCTAGAGCTTCCTTGTTTTTGCTTCAGAGCAGCTGGTGGGTTGAGCGGCTGACCTTGCAGTTAACAGTCCCATGCCTTGCTGTCATCCAACTTCATGTGATCTCTTCAAGCTCAGTTCCGCTATCATTTTTTCTCTTCTATCCTCTGCTTATCCTCTCAAAGCCAGCCACTCAATTCTGTGTGATACACATACTACTGTCACTGCAGTCAATAGCTTGTTTTGCCTATGGTAAATTACTAATAGATCTATCTCTCCAATAAGTAATTATCTTTGGTGAGAGCAGCTAGCACAGTATTCATCTGGACAAGATAGTTATTGAGGGGAGTCCAATTCAAGGCGACCCTACGTAGTAGACCAGAGTGAATTACTGCCTGTCCTACTCCATCTTCCCAGTCGTTGGTATGCATTTGTCTATCGCTGTGACTACTGTACATAGTCCTGTGCCACATGGCATCTATTAAGAGCACTGGTCAATCATATATACTTCCAAGGCCCCAAAGCCTGTGAAACCTCTTAAGTTAGGAAACGGATGTACAAAAACGAATAATAATCTGATGTACATAGTATGGTTTATAAAACCCTGGGGGCGTTACTTTGTGATACACGTTAAAACATTACTATTTCAGCACTGCTACGTTAAAGATGTTTTCGTGTGCTTAGAAGGCTTTCTTCCGAGTTTTTACGCCTATAAAAACTCACTGCCATCAGGTCACTGCTGACTCACAGTGCGCCCCATGGGTTTCCAGGATTGTAACTGTTTATGGGAGCAGAAAGCCCAGTCTGTCTCCCGTGGAGCAAATGGTGACTTTGAACTACCAACCACGCGGATTGCAGCACAACATGGGACCACTGTACCTTGTACCTTTGTACGCATCCAAGGGTGCACGATAAACTAAGATTCAGATGTACTATATGACTTTAAATATGTACTATAGCTAGTGGTTCCAACCTATCCATAAACTCAACTTAAAGATAGATTTGGAACCCTGGTTCTCAATCTTCCTAATGCCGTGACCCTTTCATACAGTTCCTCATGTTGTGGTGACCCCACCATAAAATTATTTTCATTGCTACTTCAGAACTATAATTTTTCTACTGTTACGAATTGTAATGTAAATATCTGATATGTAGGGTATATTCATTGTTACAAATTGAACATAATTAAAACATAGTGATTAACCACAAAGCAATGTGTAATTATATATTGCAAAATATTTATTTCCAGGGCTGAGCCCCAGTGGCGTAAGTGGTTGAGTGCAGGACCGCGGCGGTTCAAATCCAGCGGCGGCTCTCAGGAGCATCTCTGGGTAGCGCCCACGATTACCAGAGGGCAGTGATGCCCCCCCCCCAAAAGATATATTTATTTCCAATGACAAATCAATGAAATTTTGTCTTGAAGCATGGTGTAGCAGGGTTGGGTTTATCTGCATGTGGGTGGCCCCACCTGCATATGGACAGAGGAGCTGTGTCTCTGTTCCTAAGACCATCGGAAATAGTGTTTTCCAATGATCTTAGGTGACCCCTGTCAAAGAGTCATTTGGCTCCCAAAGGGGTCGCGACCCACAGGTTGAGAACCACAGATTTAGGAGCTTCAATAATTCGTAGTCCAGAGGCTTCTTGTATTCCATCTGGTGCTCACATTCAGAGCACTTAGCATCCTATTTCACAGAAGGTATTGTGGATATTAAGCAACACATGACTGCATTTTGAGTGCTTTCCAATTAAGGAGTTTCATCTTCCAGGACTATATCAGAAAATATTCAGTTATCACCCACACAGTTTTTATTGGGCAACAATCAGAACTAGATCACCAGGCCTGTGGCCCTAAATATCATCGTCTGGAGGCATTACCAAGCCAGTCTAGCATGGATAGCCTTACAGTTAGTTGAAATATCATTTGTACTACCAGAGCTTCCAGCATCCTAGCATCATGCAATCTACCCCCGTCCAACAAACAGATATGAATAGTGCAATAATAATATCAGCTAAATTAATTTTTTAATCAATGTGCCAGGTACTGCATTGACCCATTCTCATATGAACTTTGAGCCAAAGATGCAGGTTTAAATGGTGACTGGAATTATCATGAATTCTGGGTTCTTCAGGGTGATAGAATTAAAGGACAAAGGATGCCTTTGATACAAGGTAAAGAGGAAAGAGGAGACAGAGAAGATATTTCCAGGAAGCATACAGACGATTCAGGAGACAAAATGTGATAAGGCCAGCATGAGGGTTGCCAGCTAAGGAAGAGAGCTTGAACAACTGCCAGAAAATGCCCCTGAGTTACAGACCAATGAGAAAAGGACATTGGGTTTGCTCAGTAGGAGAGTTGAATGACTCCATAAAAAAAGATGACTCTTGGTTCTTCTTTTGTTTCCGATCAGGAGAGGAATCTCCAGATGATAAATGACTGAGGGGGAAGAAGAACAGATTGTTCATTTGATTACTCTGACATGAATATCTGAGGACCTGAATACCATGACTCTTGGGTCTTTGTTCTGACACAGAGACTGTAAATGACTGGGGACTGTCGACAGTTACAAGGTTCCACTTTATAAGTCCCATATCGTAACACAGATTTCCACCAACAGGGCATAGTCAGCATGTCAGTTCAGGGACTCTCCTGGCCAAAGGTGGCACATCCATGTCTAGTCAGAGTTGCTCAGGACAATTTCTTTTCTGGGGGCTTTCCTGGATGTTAGCATTTCTCTACATGAGGCATTCCCTGTCCCAAACCAGCCCCTCTGCAATTGGGTTGAATCCAACCTATGCCATTTTGGGGGGTGGTTTGGGGCTCTCTTAGTTTCATCCCTAGTGCAGTGATAATTTTCTGTGATGTATGCTGGACGTCAGATGGATGGTCTATTTTCCCTTGAAGCAACTTCAAAGCATAAAGCTGGCCAGCATCGAGTTCCAGCTGAAGCAGCAGCAGCACCATTGGCCAATGACTCACCATGAATTTTGAACCTTATTAAACCTAGAGATTTTTGAGCCTTTGAAATGGACTTTTAAAACTCTAGAGCATTTTAGAGTGAAAATAAGCTTTAGAACTTGATCATTAAAAAACTTGGGGCTGAGCCCCTGTGGCGTAGTGGTCGTGCGCGGGACTGCAGTCCACTGGGACGGAGGTTCAATTCCAGCAGTGGGGCTGGGCCTCCTACTCCCACCACCGGAGAGCAGTGATACCCTCCAAAAAACAAAAATAAAATAAAAAACTTGATTATTAATTGGGTATTAATACATATGAGGAGGTACCCCCCCCCCAAAGTGGCTTTTTCCCCAAAGCTATCTATTTAACTTTTTGATAAAAACAAAATAACCAACTACTGGCTAGTTAGCTCAGTTGGTTAGAGCATGGTGCTAATAACAAAACAACCTTATCACCCTCAAAGGACTCTCCATTACACTTACTACACTTGTCAAATCTGTGATTCCATCCTTGGAAACATTTTCAAACTCATCTATCTGAATGGCCGACAGCATAGCCCTCATTTTTTTCCTTCGCCTCTTCTCTGTCATCAAATCCCTGTCTTCGCATGTCCCTCTTCATTTGAGGCAATAAAAAGAAGTTGCACTGAACAAGGTCAGGTGAGTAAGGCGAGTGGAGTAACAAAGGCAAAAACTGTTTTTTGCTCAAAAAGGCACACTGAGATAGCTGCGTGAGCAGGTGCATTGTTGTGGTGGCAAACAATTCCCACAGCCGCCAAAAATCAGACTCTTTTTTTGTCACATGCTGTTAGGCTTATATTTTCAGAACTTCTAAATTGAAAGCTTGATGAACAGTCTGACCTGGTGGAACAAACTCCAAATGCACTAAGAATCGATAGTTTCATCCATTTCGGAAGTTTATGTACATCCAAAACAAGGCAAACATCAATCATATTTTACCTCTTTGAAGCGAGAAAACCCCTTGTGCATTTGAGTTTTTCCTTGTAACCTATGTTGAACATCATAACAGTTTGCGATACGGGTGGCCTTTTTTCTAACAGGAAGCAAAATTCCACAACTGCATACTGTTCTCTTAAACTGACCATCACAAAAAATAAGATTTCAGCGAAACTACTTGTATGAAAAAAGTCCCTGTGATCAGAGATAACTTTCCCAGGTGACGCCACCAGGTGCACTAACTCAGAGTGAGTAGCTTGATGCTCTCCTAGTGGGGAAAATGCTTTCTATAAAAGCTCCATTCTGCTCAGTGCAATTCTGGCTTTTGGGGGGATACCCCCTTTTCTATCATATCATTCCATAATTTAATCACATCAAGCAGTAATTTACAATAGCTACCACAATCCCAAACATCTTTTTTCTTTCTGGACTCCTTGACATTGTCCACCTTTTACAGACCCCCTCCCCAACACTAGACCTTTTACCCCTAAAGACCCTTGTTTTACTTGCTGACTCTAAAGGTTCATTAGTCCCAAATGGCATATTCTGAAAAACAGAACAGCATATGACACAACTTCAGGAGTGTGACCTCCAATTACATAATGATATAACACCTCTGCAGACACCCTAATGTGCATGAACAAAACAAAAATACAAAAAAATGTTGAAGACCAGATCAGGTCCAGTGTGCATCAGAGGGGCAGTCAATTGACATAGCTTTAACTGTGCGAGTCATATTTATGCCTTTGATCTTCCATCCCCATCTCCAGTGCCCTCTGTTTAGTAACCCCTTACACCCACCCCACATTTGTGGATAGAGAGAGTACATCCGAGGCTGAAATAAGCTTTTTCTATTGAAATTGGAAGATAATGAAATTTTTTTCAATTAATTTTGGAGGTTTCTTAATATATCCTATTTAGACCAGAATTTGGCATAGAGCAAGTGCTTGATGACAATGTTTATGAAATTAAATTGGACATATTTCCTTTAGGGCAAAGCAGAACTGCTCCATAGTGTTTTTGTTTTAACTGAGCAGACAGTCTCATCTTCCTCTCACGGAATAGCTGGTGGGCTTAAACCACCAATCTCATGGTTAGCAGTCTAAGGCTGATCTCCCTGCACCACAAATGGATCCATATTATCCATGCTCTGCTTGCCTTGAACCTTGCTCTCCTGTCTTCCACCCCCACGCCCCACCCCACAGCTGCATTCTCTATGTGTTGCTTCTCTAACCTTTATGACCAGTTGTTTGTCTTAATCTATAGCAAGTCTGACCTAGACAGACTCCTCTGCCTGGCACCTGTCAGATTTCTGGTCCAACGTGCTTTCACCTAGCATTTATTTCTGTAATTCTCATCCCTTGTGTCCTAGATCCGTCTGCAGAGATCTGGCAGGTGCTGAATTGTCAATGCAGATGAGACTGGAAGGAAATATGCATATGCATACAGGATACAAACTGTGCAGCAATAGACCCATGGTATTTAACTTTCTTGAAGGAAGTTGGGGGGGGGGGTGGTATATGTGGGAGACAGATGTCTGAAATGTCTGCTGGTGGTGACTGTGCGCCAAGAAGTCTAGATCAATCCATAGAGAACCTATGTGATAGAGCACACTGACCAGGGGACCTTCTGGGCAGGAGCAGATTGCCAGGCCTTCCTCCTGTCTTGTCACTGTTTGAGTTTGAACTTTGATTAGCATTTGAGCGTTTATCCATGGCACCACTCAAAACAAAAACCATTACCATCTGCCCCTTTGGGTCACCCAAATTGTAAATCCTTCCTGGAGGAGACAACTTCTTCGCATCTGTCTCCCTCAGAATGCCTCGTGGCTTCCAACTGCTGCTCTTGTGGTTAGCAGATCAAGACCTAGCTCACAATGCCATCAGGGTCTCTCAGAGGACTCTTCTGGAGAGCATTCATGGAAATTCAGACAGGGAAAGCAGGTTGTGAGGCTGGGAATTGAATTGAAAAAAGGACAAGGAAAGGAAATAGGGGGAAGATAGAGGAACGCAGGTTCCCTACTCAACTCAACAGGGTGGAGAGAGGAGATTCTTATTCAGCAAACACTTTTTGAGAATTGACTATATTCCAGGAACAGGGTGATCCCGCTACCAGTTGCTAATGAAGAGTTCCTTCTTATTTTAATCCCCTTGGACATGTTCTTTGCAGGAACAGCAGGAACATTAAAAAGAAACATTTTCTGAAGTTACCCACCTCACTCTTTTCTTGGAAGCCCTGGGTGGGATAATGGTTGCCTGTGGGGCCGCTAACTGCAAGGTCAGCCATTCCCACCACCAGCCTCTCTGTGGGCGAGGCTTTCCACTCCGATAAAGAGTGGCAGTCTTTGGGTTACTGTGAGTCAGAACCCACTCGATGGCAATGAGCTTTGTTGGTGGTGTTTGGGGCCGTCTCCTCTCTGTGTGCACCAGCGTCTTAAACGGGTTCGCTTGACTTGCCCTTGGGAATTTTGGCAAGTTTGACTTGCCCTTGGGAATCTGCATTTCCAGCCCAGATATACAGAACCAGAATCTGCACTTTAACAAAAGCCCCAGGTTATCTTATAGCTTCTTTCAGGTGATTCTTGAGTTAATCTATATATTCTGATTCAGTATCTCTGGCCTGGATATAGGGATTCTCAGCAGGGGATCAAATCCCAAAGGACTGGTTGGAAGTCCTGACTTCTGCAGCTTTTATGATAATTACCCACTTAGTGGGCAACTCCTTATTCATGTTTTGCAACAGGGGAAAATGGAAAGCACGGCCCAGCTAATGTTTGTAGAAGCTCCTTTCATGGCAGCCTTTCAGTGGGTTGTGCAATTTAAAAGATGCAATTGTCATCATGACTAACTAACTCATTAAGCTGCTTGAGGGAAACCTGAACATCCTTAACCTACTTTTGAAAAGAGAGGCAAGGAAAATACAGGAGTGGGAATGATCCAAGGAAAACAATTTCAAGTCTTTGAACAATGGACAGATTCTACAATCTCCTTAGGTGGGTGGAGCAAGGCTAGAATATGTAAGTACAGTGTTGCTTAAAGGAAACCCAGATATCCTGTGCTATTCTGGAGGGTGGTCTTTTTTTATTAGATTGTTTATTGGATTTTGTTCTTTGCTTTTCCTTTTTTCCTAATTGAATAATTAACTTATTTTTAACAATCTCATTGACATATGATGTACATGCTATACATGTCAGTAGTGCTATCACATTCATAAGGGTTATGCAGCCATCACTCACAACAATCAATTCCAGGGCATTTATTTACCCCTATATGCACTGTCGGCTCTCCTTCCTGTCATGTCCCTTTAAGCTTTTTCCAGTTGGTATCTCTATAGGTTCTAATCTGGGTTTAATATACAAAAAAGAAAAAAATATATATATATATACACAAAACCAAAACAGAAGACAAACAGCCCAATAAACATGACATAATGAAACAATTAAAATCCTAAATTGATAACAAAGCACACATATTTAAAAAGTGGAGCAATGAGACATTACATCAAGAGGGAGATCACCAACAAGTGGACACATTTTGACTTTCCTGTTGTGGCACTCATCCACCATGCAATGTGCTCTGTCTGGTAACAAGGCAATTCCCTGGGCTGAACCCCTGTGGCATAGTGGATAGTGGTTGTGCGCGGAACTGCGGCCCACTGGGACGGAGGTTCAATTCCAGCAGTGGGGCTGGGCCTCCTACTCCCACCACCGGAGAGCAGTGATGGCCCCCCCCCCAAAAAAAATGAGGCAATTCCCATCTCTGGACCATAGCCAGAGGGGATTCACCAGTGACTTCACTCCTGTGAAGGACCCTGGACATGGGTTTGGGGCTTTCACTCTCAGTCTTTTTCAAACAAGTGTTCAGAATTTAAGCTCTCCTCCTCCTTGTTTGGATTTTATTGTGCATAATTCTTAGCTTGTTTTGATTAAAAAAATAACAACAAACAGAAACAAAGTGGTCTTCTTTGTTCTCTCCAGTATCCACTCAGAGTTTACCACCGTGTCTTCCCATGTAACCTGATCATCTGTACTCTGTAATCCTCTCCTGGTCTTGACGCTTGAGCTGGTTTTCTCGCCCCTGTTCCCACTTCTGTCATCAACGATCCAGCAGGGATGACGTTGCTGTGGTGGAAACCTGAAGCGGGGAGATGGCTGAGCCATGGAGTCCACTTGGGATCCACTGCCAACTTCTGGAAGCTTATCCTTGGCAAACCTTGCTTTCAGCCTCGTGTTGACTTCATCACCTACTCTGTGTGCTTAACGCTGGCTGGCGGGATGCTATCATCAGCTTTGTTTATGCACAATGCCAAGCACACCAGTTGGACAGGAAAATAGCCGAGCAAACCAATAGCCAAGGTGTCACGTTGACAAGATTTTATAAAATCACATTTATTTTTCCTGAATTTAGTATTGTTTTAGACATAAGCAGCCATGTATATTTTGCCAACCTCGCTGTGCAGGTCAGCGTAGTGTCAACTAGTTTTAGTTCTCCTTTCTGGTAATATTTTGTAATCCCGAAGAAGGGAAGAAAAGAAGGAATGGTTTTCACACACTCCTCTCAGTGAGGATCTGGATCACAGAAATGTGGCATTGGTGGATAGATGAGGTGCAGCCAGCTGACAGAGGTCATGAACAGGAACCTGGGGACCAGGAGACTGGGAAGATGAGTCCATCAGCTCTTCCTGCTTTGTGAATTTTCACTTCAGTATGTTTTTTAAAAATGTTTTGTGCATTCTTGGAACACCAAACATAACCACTCAAACATAAATGACACTATTATACACAGATTACCCATGGCTATAATTCTTTGGATATATGTGGCATCTGTGGACTTCCCTACACATCAGGACACTTGGACACTGGAATTCAATCCCTGTGGCTTTGGCTGACTGTGCAACTTTGAAATTTTTCTCTTCTCCAAGATGACACGAGTACTGGGAAGCATGCAGGCTTTGGAATTATTACCAAAACCAAACTCACGGTCACCAAGAGTACTTTGATGCCCAGCAACCTCTAGGGCATGGTAGAACCGGCCTTGTGGGTTTCTGAGACTGCCACTCTTTACAGGAGTAGAACATTTCGTCTTTCGCCCTTGGAGTGGCTGGTGGTTTCAAACTGCTGACCTTGCCGAGAGCCACAACCAGTATACTGGCATTATTATGTCTTCAAACGCTACTCCTACCCTTTGCTTGCTGACTGTGTGCAAGTTATTTAACTTTCTTAAGACTCAATATCTTTGTCAGATGGACATGAGTATGAGGCAGTTTCAAGAAATGTGTGGGGAAAATCTTACAGCTTCATTTTTCCACGAAAATGGAAAGCTCTTAGAAACTCTTAGATCTCCCTCGCAAGGATGTTGTGAAGATCTAGAGAGATCATGTAGGCAAATCCCTAGCACATGGCACTTCTTAAATAAACGGCTCCTTTCAGAGGTACATCTGCACAAAGGTAGGGAAAGACAAGGTGACAGAGACATGGACATTCCAAGCTCATTTGCTGATGGATGTTTCCTTAACCTTATGAATGAGGAGAATGCAGTCTGGTCACATGGAAACGCAGGCCTCCTGTCTTCTTTCTGCAGGGTCTTGTCGCCACACCAATCAGCAATGTGCAATGGCAAGATAAGGAGGAAAGAAGAAGACTGGAAAGGACATGTGCTTCCCAAAGACAGACAACCTCTCAGCACATCTTCAGCAGTTTACTTGTATGAGAGGTAAGTAACTGTCTGCTCGGAACGCGCTCCAGGCCAAGGTAGCAAACTTTCCTGCAAAGTGTCTACAGATGTCGCTCCTTAGCCCTGACTAAGACCCCTGGTGAGAACCTTGCCACAAATCAAGGCAGGAAACTGCCTGGCCCACTATTCTCATCAAAGAGAGCCATGGGAAGCAAAGGCATGTCATACGACTTCTCACTCAGGGAGTCCGGTAGCTGCGAGGTGACACACTTAACTCTCTCTCATTAACCGAGTTTCTTATCATGTCTCCTCCTCCCTGCATGCCTGCCCGCTGCTGAGATCCAGCGAGTGGGCAGTGAGGACTGATGCAAAGTAGTAATTATTTACGGAGCTCTCATTCAACACACCGACATGGAGTGTCTTCTGTGAGAATCACAAAAGTAATATGATACACTCACTCACTATGTGCACGTAGTGCGCTCCCAATCTAGTAGTCACATGCTTGACTAATCATTAAATGATGTGTGTGTATATATATATATATATATATATATATATATATATATATATCGCCATTTGAACCGATGACCGATGGGAACAGAGAAAGAGACAATTAAACCCAGGGTGAGGAGAGGAGATGACCTTTGAGGGAGACCTTCAGCTAGGAATCCTTAAGTAGAGGGGCAACTAGGGCAGGGGAAGGTGTAAGAGCATACCAAACCAAGGAAAGAGTAGGTGGAGAAGTGAAGAGGGCATAATTTCAAAGTCTATGTGGGACTGGCTGGTGGTGTGATGTACCCAGAGCAGAGTCTGTGCAGTAAGGGCCAGCCACAGGAGAGGAGATAGGTGCTGGGTTCAAAGGGCTTTCAGGGCCAAGCTGTGGAGTGTAGGCTTTAGCCACAGCTATAAGGGAGTCCCTGATAAGTTTTAAGTATGGAGTGATAGGATGATATGTGTTTTTGTGTGTGTCATCATTCTGTAGAATCATGTAATAACTAGGCTGAAAGGAAATTAGACTATAAGAGGAGAGACAGGAAAGAGATGACTGAGATTACCAGTGGTGTAAAATGCAGCAAAGGCATCAAGGAAAATGAGGACAGAGAATGAATGCTTCCTCCCTACTTTGGAGGAAGTAGCCTCTAAAAACCTTACACATATCTTTGAAATGTTGTTAGAACTGAACACCTAATGAATGGAAGCAGAGCATAGTCAGAGATCGCGCTGGAGGGTGGACTCCCCCTCACCCATGAACCCTTGGAGTAAACCCATGGGAATGGAGCATGGAGGATCATCATTTGCCAATAGGGCACAAGCCAAAGGGAGAAGAAACAGCTGCAAGAATCGAGTAATTGGAAGTTGGAATGTACAAAGTAGGAATTTACAAAATTTACAAAATTGAAAAGTCACCCCAAAAATGAAATGGAACACGTAAACATCGAACTCCTAAGTAGGCACTAGTGAGCGAAATGGACAGGTCCTTGGAATCAGAAAACCATATGGTTTCTTTACTGTGCCGGCAATGGCAAAATGAAGATGAATTGCATTGCATTCATAGCCTAAAAGGACATCTCAAGATGTATTCTGAAGTAAAATGTGATAGAATTGTAGCTATCCACTTACCAGGAAACTTTATTACTACAAGCAATATTGAAACTCATGCGCCAACCACGAAAGTTAGTGATGAAGAAATTGAAGAATTCTACCAAGGTCTTCTGTGTAAAACTGATCAAACACACAAGCAAGATGCATTAATAATTATTGGCGAGTGGTATGCAAAATTTGGAAACAGAGGGAGGAACAGAATTTGGAAAATAGAGTCTTGGTGATAGAAATGAAGCTGAACTCATGGTACAATTTTGCAAGACCAATGACTTGTTCGTAGCAGATATGTTTTTTTTCAACAGCAATAGAGGAGAATATACACGTGGTCTTGTCCAGATGGAATACACAGAAATCAAAGTGACTACATCTGTGGAAAGAGGTGATGGAGAAATTCACTATTAGCAGGTACAGCCAGGTCAGGGCCCAACGGTGAAGCAGGCATTAATTGCTCAAACTTAAGCACAACTTGAAGCTGAAGATGCTGAAAACAAATTCACGAGAGCCAAAATATGACCTTGAACATATCCCATCAGAAGTTCAAGACTATCTGAAGTACAGATATAATGGTGTGAAGCACAACACCAAGAACATCATACTTACAGGGGAAAAATCATTAAAAACAAGAAAGAAAAGACCAAAGTGGGAGCCAGAAGAGACTCTAAAACATGCTCTTTTTAATCATGGAGTAGCCAAGGCAAATGGAAGACGGATGACATCAAAGAGCTGAACTGAAGGGTTGAAAGGGCAGATAAAAAAGACACAGCAAAATAGTATATTAAGGATACTATTTAATAGTATCGCATATTAAAGTGTGCACAGCTCATAGCTAGGGAAGAGGGACAAGTCTGACCAGAGTGCATGAAAACAAATGAAGGGGGAGGAAGAGAGAACGGAGTGTATCCTGGCCCACTGAGCCTTGAAGACAATATCCCCACTCAGAACAGTCAATGCCCATAGAGGACCACATGACTGGACCCACTATGAAACACGGCGTCCCTCACTGACCCAAAGCCCTACAGGGACAACAATGGAGAAGCAGACTCAGGATTGTACTCAGTCTGACCCCACCACACCAAGGCAAAACACTAAGGGTGTGCAGCAGAGCAGCAGGGGGAGCAGAGCATGGCATTCCTGAGGAAGTGCCAAGGACATACTTTGGGACCATGGTGTGGCACTCCATTGGACTCAACTGGAGGACATTCCTGGAGGTCACAGAACAGACCTTGAACTATTTACAGGTTTTTCTTTTGTTATTATTGGTATTTTTTTTACTTATTTATATATCTTTTCTGGGCATTGGTTTGTTGTTGTCATCATTTTGTTTTCTTTTGTTGCTTCATATTCATATTCAATATTATTTGTGCAAGTCTATCTTGATAATGTAGGCTGGAAGGAGGAGAAAACAATGGAACTGATGGTTCCAGGGGGACATGGGAGATGGGGAGATGGGGGAGAGAAGGTGGTGTTGGTGTTGATCAACCTAGCGATAAGGAAACACCAAGTGATTCCAAACCAGTGACAAGATGGGTGTGAGAAGCGTGATAAGGATTGATCAAAAGTAATGCAACCAAGAGAAATTACTGAAACCCAAATGAAGGCTAAGCATGATAGAGGAACAAGAGGAAAATAAAAGGAAATAGAGGAAAGAACTGGTAGGCAAAGGGCATTTATAGAGCTCTAAAGCAGACATGTACACATGTAAATATATTTATACATGTTGGGGAGATAGATCTATGTGCATATACTTGTAGGTTTAGTATTAAGGCAGTAGATGGGTATTGGATCTCCACTCAAGACATTTATCCTGCCCGCTGGGTGTTTTTGCTGCTGCCTCCATCCTGTTTAGCAGCCGACTCATCCTGGGCCCACAGTGAATTTGTTCATCTCTTTTTCTTTTTTTAACTATAGTCCAGACCTTCAATGGTTTGAGGGACAGTGAACTGGCCCCCTGCTTAAAAACTTTGAGGTTCCCTGATGTAGATCATAACAGACTATGGATTGTTTTGAGAATGAAAATTCCAGAATACTTCCTTGTGCCCATGCCAAATTTGTCCATGGATCAAGAAGGAATTGTGACTAGAATAAGGGATTACTGCATGGTTTAAAATCTGAAACGGTGTGCATCAAGACTAGTTCCGCTCTGGCTGAGCCCCAATGACGTAGTGGTTGTGGGCGGGACTGCGTCCCACTGGGACGGAGGTTCAATTCCAGCTCCACAGGAGCAAAGGCTGGGCCTCCTACTCCCACCACCTGAGGGCAGTGATGCCCCCAAAAAACAAAACAAAACAAAAGATTAGATCCTTTCACCACACTTATTCAATCTGTATGCTTAGCACATAAACAGAGAAATTAGATTATAGGAAGAATGTGACATCAGAATTTGAGGGGCACTTATTAACAGCCTGCAATATGAAGATGACACCACCTTGCCTGCTAGAAGTGAGGAAGACTTGAAACACTTGCTAGACCAAGGATTGCAGCCTACAGGATGGATTACAGCTCATTAAAGAGAAGATCAAAACCCTCACAAGTGGACCAATAGGTAAGGTCATGATAAATGGGGAAAAGATTGAAGCCGTCAAGGATTTTGTCTTCCTTGTATCCACAATCAGTGCTCATAGAAGCAACAGATCAAAAGATCACAAGACATGTTGCATTAGGTTAATCTGCTGCACGAGACCTCGCTAGGGGGTTGAAGAGCAAGGGTTTTACTTTGAGGACTAAGGTGGGCCTGATCCAAGTCACGGGACTTTCACCACCTCACAGGCATGTGAAAGTTCAACATTGGAGGAGGAAGACTGACGCATAATGGATCCATCTGATTTGTAGTGCTAGAAAAGAATTTTGAATGCCCCTCCCTTTTTTTTTCTTTTTTTTGGATGGACTGTAGAAAGGACAAGCAAGTTTGTCTTGGAAGAAGTACAGTCAGAATATGCTCCTGGGAAGCACGGAGGGCAAGAGGTCTCATGTACACCTCACGGTCACGTGGTCAAGAGAGACTAGTCCGTGCAGAAGGACAGTATGCTTGATAACGTGGAGCTGCTGTGAAAAAGGGGAAGGACCTCAGTGAGATGCATTGTCACAGTGGCTGCAACCATAGGCTCATGCATAGGCACGATTGTGAGGCGGATGCAGGACCAGGCATTGCTAGGCTTGGAACGGACTCAACAGCACCTAATAACAGTAAATAATAACAGTGATCATTAATATTGTCATTTTCATCCCTTTGTATAATGTATCCTCATGTCCTGTCCTTATTCAATATATACATAGTTTCTACCTGGGTATTTATTTTTAAAAAATTTTTTTTGGTGGGGGGGGACATCACTGCCTCTGGTGGTCGTGGGCGCTACCCAGTGCTGCTCCTGAGAGCCGCTGCTGGATTTGAACTGCCAAGCCCACGGGCCGCAGTCCCGCACTCAACCACTTATGCCACCGGGGCTCAGTCCTACCTGGCAATTTTTTTTAAAGAACATTTTCTTCTTTCTTTCTTTCTTTCTTTTTTTAATAAATCACTTTCTTGGGAGCTTACAGTTCTTATACCAATCCATACATCACTTGTATCAAGCCCATTTGTACATACACTACCATCATCATTTTAAAGACATTTTCTTTCTCCATGAGCTCTTGGTATCAGCTCCTCGTTTTCCCTCTCCCACTCTCCCACACTCATGACCGCTTGATAGATTATAAGTTATTATTATTTTCATACCTTACTTACACTGTCTGCTGTTTCAGTTCACCCATATTTCTGTTGTTCATCCCACTGGGGTGGGAGGGTGTTATACATCAATTATTGCAATCAGTTCCCCCTTTCTCCTCCTTTTCCCTCCACTTCCCTCCTACCCTCATGGTATCCCTACTCCCATGATGGTTCCTAAGGGTTTTGTCTGTCTTGGATTCTGTTTTGAGAGCTATTATCTGTACCAGTGTACATGCTTCTGTCTAGCCGGATTTGTAAGGTAGAACTGGGGTCATAATGGTGGGGGGTGGGGGGAGGAAAATAAAGTAACTAGAGGAATGCTGTGTGTTTTGTCAGTGCTATACTGCATCCTGGCTGGCTCATCCCTTCCTTGTGACCCTTCTGTGAGGGGATGTCCATTTGTCTACAGATGGGGTTCTGCACTCCGACTCCACTCATTTGCATCAGCAGGGTTGTTTTGATTGTTTGGGGTCTTTTGATGCCTGATACCCGAACGCATCCACACCTTGTGATCACCCAGGTTGACGTGCTTCTTCCATGTGGCCTTGTTGCTTCCCTGCTAAATGGCCTCCTATTTAACTTCAAGCCTTTATGACCCCAGATGCTATAGCTTCTAAAAGCTGGGCACCTTCAGCTTTCTTCACCACATTTGCTTATATACCCATTTTGACTTCAGAAATTGTGTCAGAAAGGTGAGCATCACAGAATGGCAGGTTATTAAGAACAAAATGCTCCTGTATTAAGGAAGAACTTGAGTACAGGCCCTATGTCCTTCTGCTACCTTGCTACTTAACATATAAATATATGCACAGAGACCTATATCCCTATTGTTATATATTGATATGCTTACATATATACATGCTTATATTTATATCTCTTTAAATGTCTTTTGCCTCCTATTTCTTTCCTCTGTTTCCTGGCAATGTTGGTCATTGCCCAAAGCCTACCTCAAGTACTATCTCCCTAGGAAGTCTCTCCAATTTTTCCTAGGCTGAACTATTAAGGCTACTTCTCCATATATTTCTTTTAAGGCATGTAGTTGTGATTTTAAAAAAAGTTATAGTCTTATTGACACAATTCACATATCGTATACTTCAATAGTTAGGTCATATCATAAAAAGTTGCACGGTTTCAGAGTGTAGTCTTCCTTCCCATACCCACTACTTCCAGCTCCCCATTTCCCTCCAATTTCCTTGCCCCCAACCGCCAATAAGCCATTCATTCAGCTACAATCTCTTTTTTTAAATCATTTTATTGGGGGATTTTGCAACTTTTATCACGATCCATCCATCCATCCAATCATCGTGTCAAACACATTTGTACATTTATTGCCACAATCGTTTTTTATATAAACCATTTTATTGGAGGCTCATACAACTCCAGCATGATCAATACCTATGCTAGTTGTATGTAGGCCACACTTGCACACCTGTTGCCATCACTTTCCTCGAAACATCCTCCCTCCACTTAGGCGCCCAGTGCCAGTTCGCCACATTTCCCCTCCCTCCCATTTCTCCTCCCTCATAATAATTTACAAATTGTTAATAATTTACAAATTGTTAATAATTTACAAATTGTTATTATTTTGTCATATCATCCATTGTCTGATGTGTCCCTTCACCCACTTCCCTCCTGTCTGTACTCCAGAGGGGTCATATGTAGATCCCTGTGATTGCCTTCCACTCCACCCTCCCTCCAACCTCCCAGTGCCATCATCATTCTCAAAACATTTGCTTTCTACTTGAGCCCTTGGTGTCAGCGCCTCATTTCCCCCTCTCTCTTCCCCCTCCCCCAATGAAACCCTGATAATTTATAAATTATTATTATCTTGTCATGTCTTACACTGTCCAATGTCTCCCATCACCCTCTTTCTATTGTCCACCCCCCAAAGAGGGGGTTGTATGTAGCTCCTTATGATCTGCTCCCTCTTTCTGCCCCATCTTCCCTCCACCCTTTGGCTATGACCTTCATAGATCCACTCAACTTGGATTCAAATATTGGAAGACATACCAAAAAACTAGCAACAAAACAACAATAACCAAACCAAACCAAAACAAAACAAAACAGAGGAAGACACCAATAGAAAGGGAAACAGGAGGGCTGATTCACAGTGGCATAAGTGGTTGAGTGCAGGGCTGCGGCCCATGGGCTTGGCGGTTCAAATCCAGCGGCGGCTCTCAGGAGCAGTGCTGGGTAGCGCCCACGACCACCAGAGGGCAGTGATGCCTCCCCCAAAAAAACAAGAAACAAAAAAAAAAAAGAAAAGGAAACAGGAAACAGGAAATATTAAAACAAATAAAAGTGGAACGAATTTAAAATGGGTCAAAGGGAGATCAAATAATAGAGCGTTAGACTGTGAGCTTGCTGGTTCTGCAGCATTCCACTGTCCATTGCACTCTGCATGAGAACACGGGACTCACACCCCTGCTCCTCGATCAGAGGGGATTCACTGGAGCTTCAATCCATGTGCATTTGCCCTTCACTTACTAAACTATGCAAAGCACCTTTAAAGTGGGTCAAAAGGGAGATGAAATGACAAGGTAGCTACATCTGCCGCAATCATCTTTACAATGCTCTCCATCTGATACGAAGGCAATTCACACCCCTTGTGTATGGTCACAGAGGAGTCACCAGAGGCCGACTCCATATAAGGACCCTGCCAATGGATGTAGGGCTTCCAATGCCATCCATAGCTTTCTGCAAACAGGATGTTCACAAGTTGAAACTCTGATGCCATTCCCTGTTTCAGACTTGAACGTTCTTATTTATAATCCTTGGAGCAGACAGGCTGGTGGGCTTCCTCCCTGGGGACTCCATTGACATATCATTTCGATGGCTGCTTGTTTGAAGGCAAACCCTTAAGAATCCAGATGCTAGTCTTTTTGATAGCTGGACATCATCTGCTTTCTTCATGGGACTGGTTTTTGCGGGGGCTGACCAACGGCTTGTTTCACTAATGATATGCTCTGGTTTCACAGGGGTTACGCTGCTAACTGCAGGGCCAGCAGTTCAAAAGCATGAACAGCTCAGCAGTAGAAAGAGAAGGCTTTCTCCTCCTGTGATGAGCTCCAGTCTCAGGAATCTTCAGAGGCGGCTCTACTTTTCTTATAGGGTCACTGTGAGTCGGAATTAACTCGATGGCAGTGCCTTTGTTGAGATTTACATGCTCCTCAAGAGTAGAGACTGTTTTATCACTATCTCCTCTGGGCTTCTCATGCGTAGAGAGACGTTCAATACATCCGGGGAAATGAAGTTGTTGAGAAAGAGCAGCAAATGATAAAGATATTCTGTTAAGAGGTTTGTGCATCTGAGGAAAGAGACATTGGTCTGTATCCACACTAGGAAGTGGGTCCATGAGTATTCTACAGGCTGGCAGACAATTGTTTGTTGGCTGAGGGCATTAAGCCATGGAGAAGAAAAGCTGGTTGATAGGCATAGTGGAGGTTGGGGGAAGAAGGTGGGTCATGGGTAGCAAAATTTCCCTGTAAAGGCAGAAGGAGATGAAGGCAATGGCTTATGGCAAAACAAACACGGCCTTGAAAGGAAGAAAGACTGTTGTCTTTAAGTAGCAGGGAAAGAAGTAAAGATGCCTTTATAGGAAAGGAGCTCTGAGTTGAGGTGAGAGCTGTTGGGGGAGTTCTTCCAAGGCATCCTCTGTGTAGATGGGGGTGGTTTTGCTGGGAAGGTGATATTTGAGCTAAGAGAAGTCTCTACTGAAGTAGGAAGTAAGGCCTTTTGCTGCAAAGGATATGAGGAACAGAAAGAAGGAAAGAGACCCAAAGAGAGGGGCAAAAAATGCCATATCATGGGGGAGGGGAGCAAGGAGTCAGGTTGGAGAGCAGTGCAAAAGGTACTTTGGGGGAAGACAGTCAGATAAAGAGGTCCACTTGTTAACCCTGTTGGCTTAAGCAAAGAAAACAATATGAGCAGACTGTCTGCTGGGGCTCTCTCTGCATAAAGCCCAAACAATAACAAAATAAGGGAAAGTAAAAAATATTGCTACAAAATCATAGACACCTTTATTCAGCAAAAACATGAAAATGTAAAGCTATTGTTTCTTGACCTTTCCTCCATCGAGGTCTATACACCTCTGTGAAGGCGGTTTCCATCTCTCCCACCCTCCCGAGAGGATTCCCCACTCTGGTTGAGATAACTTCAAAATGGCATTTTGAACATTCTTAAGGACTCAAATTAAGTCTCTGGGGTAAATGGAGCAAGCCTTCCCAAGAAAATTCTCCTCGGATAGCCCTTGCTGCCTTTGAAGATTGGTCAAAATATGGTCATAGTGAGAAAAAGAGACTCCTAGACACGACTTGTTTGGCCTTCTTTTCACCAATACCACTTTTAATTTTCTTAAAACATCTTTCTAATAAGCCTCCATGTCCATCCTGTATCCTTTAAGAGCACCTGTCAAGAGTACCCTACTGGAATCCCTGAAAACAGTCAGCATTGCCTTCTGAGCTGACTTCTCTAGCTTAAATTCATCTTTGATGCCTTCTTAGTCTTCCCCAAAATACTAGATCCATCTAACAACTGCTGTTTTATGTGCAGCAGCATTTCCATAAACTTGTTGCAAAGCTTCAGCGATTTAGGAAGCTGGTTAGAAATTTGAATGAATGATGAAAAGAATGATGGCAACATATGTACAAATATGCTTGATACAATTGGTGTATGGATGGTTATAACAGTTGTAAGAAGTCTCAGTAAAACGATCTCTTAATAATAAAAAAATATTGCCATTAGCCCTGACCTCACAATAATTATACACCAGCCCCACGACACAAAATGTATCCTTTTGAAGGCATCGTCAAGAGACTCAGGCAAGAGAATTACTAAGAGAACTTGTCTGCAGCGATCCACGGGTTACAGACACATGGTTAAGCCTGTTTCATTGGAGTGAACTTGTGGTGTGTGAAACCGGACCTTAGTAATGATACTTTTGGACTTATCCTCATAGAAAGTGTTTTAGTTCATGTACCGTCCATAGTCCCTCCTAATGCAATGGGCTAGGCATTGGGCTAATAACGTCAAGGTCAGGGGTTCAAGCCTACCCTTGTTAAACAGGGGGGAAAGATGAGTCAGGCTGCTTCTGTAGAGTCAAGGCCTCAGAAACTCTATGGAGCAGTCTTACTTGGCATGATGGGGTCCCTTTGAGTCCGAATCAACTCTATGGTATTGGGCTGGCCTAAACAATACACAGACAATCACAATGTCACATCTGCTAACTACATAGTAATAGAGGAACACATTTATGATACAAGTAAATGGGTGAGATTATACAAGGCTTATAGAAGAGAGGGTTTGTTAAGTTCATGGAAAATCTCCAGTATCTTTCTATTCCGTTTTTCAATGAATTTTTGCAATCTCATCACAGGTATATCTATCTTGTGTGTGTCGCTGCTTTGGGTGCCTTGGGCATAGCACTACCTGCAGCAATCCTGTAAGATATAAAAAAAAGGCCCTTGGGTTTTCCTGGTCTGAGATCTTCAGGGGAGCAGATTGCTTTTTTTCCCACAAGTGGGTCTAACTCTACAGCAAGGTGCATATGAAGAACCAGTGACCAGTCCGCAATGGTTGGTGTCAGTGGTGGTGTTACAGCTGATTTTTCCCTTAGTTTGTAAACTATTCTTTTATACTTGCAATTTCCTAAACCTGTGATGCTGATACATTTATGCAGTTGGATGCCAACAGAAAGCTAGAAGTTTGAACCCACGCAGCAATGCTGCAGAACGACCTGGCTCTCTGCTCCCGTCAAGATGGCTGCTGCTGCTAAGCGGCGGGGTCAAGCTGACTGTCACTCAGATTGACTGGGAGCACAGAGTGGACCTGCCCCACAGCGTTTCCCTTATGAGAGCCGATTGACCCAGCTTTTTATTTATGTATGCTCCCAGAGGAGCTGCTCATAGGGTCAACCCACCAACCTTTCCGTTATCTGCTGAGCGCCTGACAATCGTGCCACCAAGGGTCTACAGAACAGGTGTTGTCTGTCACATAGGCTCACTGCGCACTGACGGTCGACTCGACAGTACCTAACAACAGCATAATGTCATAAGTAAATTTATTTCTTTGTCTTTCATGACCTAAAAACATCGAACAAAAACACCCAACCCTCCTGCCATCACAGCAATTTCTGACTCACAGCAATCCTGGGAGCAGCTGATGGGTTAAACTCACAGCCTCACGCCTAACCTCCCAGGGCAGTGTTGGGAAATTAACTGTGGTGTGGAATCAACCAGCAGAGTCACCTGATTTTCTCTCATTGGCGGGGACAGAATAGAGAAAAGGCACCTTGGCTGCTCCAAGAATGGTGGCTGACAAACCAGGTTAAGCACCAGGCTATAAACCGAAAAACCAACCCCTGGTCATCAAGTCCATGTGGATGCGTTAGTGGCCCTCCAGGACAGAGTAGAACTGGTCCTTAGTGCCTGGGAGACAGAATCTTCATGGGAGCAGACAGCCTTAGCTTTCTCTTGTGGTGTGCCTGGTGAATTTGAACTATCGACCTCGTGGCTAGCAGACTGCCGGCTGCTTAACTCAGTGGGTGACTCCAACTCTTGTCTCACAATCTTGTGAAACAAAACTATTACGTGACTAGAGGACACCTTAGCTCTGAAGTGGACTGTCTCATCAATGGATTGGTATTGGAGCTCCGAGATTCTGTGGGCCGGCAGAGTGTGCTTCTCCAGCTGGGGCAGATGATTTTGGTTTATATCTCTGTACCACTGCTGACCAGCTGCTTGATCTTGGGCAACTTTATCAAAGAAGAGTATTAATATCAGGGGCTGAGGCCCGGTGGTGTCGTGGTTGAGTAAAGGTCTGCGGCCCACTGGGTTGGCGGTTCAAATCCAGCAGCCGGTCTCCAGGAGCAAGGCTGGGCCTTACACTTCCACCAGAGGGCAGTGATGCCCCCACCAAAAAAGAGTATTAATATCTACCCTTAAACTAACAAGTCCTGGTGGCACTGCGTGTTAGGCATTGGGCTACTAACTGCAAGGTCAGTGGTTCAAATCCACCAGCTACTCCACCAGAGTAGGCTATCTGCTACCCTAAATTCTGATTTCTCATTCTTGGAATCTCTAAGGAGTAGTTCTACTTGGTTCTGTAAGGTTGTTCTATGACAGAAAGGACTCCATGGATTTCCTGGGTTTATACATAAACTGGCTGGAAAAATACAAATGACAGCGTGCTTCAAGTAGTTCATGTAAAGCCTGATAGAGACTAAGTACTCACCAGGTTTTATTAATTATCATTATTGCTAATCTCATTATTCCTACTATTATCTCTGAATACTTATCCTAGAGGAAAAGGATTTGGGTGGGGGAGGTCTTGATTTCTATGGGGGGAGTTCAGAAAGGTGAACTGGGCATGCTTTTCTCTCACTCTAGAACCAGGCCTTCAGGAGGGAAGGGGGAGACGTTCAAGGGGGAACTCCACTTTGGTTCTTCTTTTGCGGGTGTTCATACTACTTCCCCACGTCAAAGCAGGTGCACGCTACTCCAGAGCACCCTTCACCTTCCTCTCCCACTCTTCCGTCCTGGGCTGCTTCTCTTCACCTCTTCGTACTTCCCTTTTCTCCTCAAAACCCCAATGGTGGGTGAGTCAGGAACTGTATTATATTTTGCATGTTTGAAATGGCCTCTTTGAAACTTAAAGGATACCTCTGAATATGAGTACTTTAAGTTTATATAAGCACGTCTGGGTTTAGATCTTCCCTTTCCCCTTGCTCTAAAAATCTCCATCTAGACCTCCAATCATTGTCTATTGTAAATAATCTTAAAGGGTGGGCCTGCCACAGAGTCAAGGATTCAAGACCATAAGAGATCATGTAAGGGGGGACTCTGGGAAGATGGCCGCCAGATAGGAAGCCCAAGCCCGGAGCTCCTGGAGATCGGTGAGTGGGGGTGACAAGGGGAAGGGCAGGGCTCTCAAATTGGGTTTTGTGACTCCAGGAAAGCTCAGAGCCTCCTCTGAACCAGGAGCAGGCGCGACCCGCACGCCCGCGCTCCCCACGCACACAGGCACAAACGCGGGCTGCACAGACGCTGCGGGTTGTTTGTGCCGGCGGGATCCAGGGCGCCGCTCTGCGACCCTGAAATCAGGGACCCGCAGTTAATCAGCGCCCGCGCGCGCAATCGCTGACCAGTCCTCCCCACCCCAAGGTGCCCAGGGTGCCCAGGGGACACTCCACCCAGACCCACACCTCTCGCTCCCCACCCCCAGGGACTCCTGTGTCCCCAGCACAACGGAGGGCCAGCCCCTCCCCCATCCCGGAGGCCCCCGCCCAGGCACACCTTAAGGGCGCCACCACTGCTCAGGATAAGATCAAGCCATCCCCTAAACCCAAGCCTGCCCACCTGGGCCACACCTTCTAACAGGAGCAGAAGGAACGCCCGCACACCCCACAGTCGCCAGCACTCCTCACAGACGCTGCCGGTTCAGGGCGCCCGCCCCAAGACCCACGACAGAGAGGTCTGCTCTACATTGTCTCCTGGGTAAACAGCTAGCCGGTCCTCCCCACCCCAGAGTACTAGAGGATTTTTTTTTCCCACCTGTCTGTGGAAAGCACCCCTAGCCAGGAGCAGATCACCCAACTCCCACCCCATCCCCTAAACCCACTGTCCTGCACAGCCAAAACACTCCATCAGATCTGCAAGGTCTATCTGCAAACAGTGCCTGAGGGAAGCTATAATATAAGATCAGCCTCCTAAAGAGAGACCCCAGGGCCACAAAACACCAAGGAAAATGCCACCTAATACAAATAAATCAAACAAAAAACAGCTAGCAGCTTCCACAGTATCAAGAAAAGAGAAACTGGATCCGATGCAAGAAGATCAGCTGGACCTAACAGCAATCATAGAAAATGCGGAAATCGATCAACCACAGAAAGAAATCTTCAAGATGTTACTAACACGTATGCAGCACTTGAGCGACACTTTAAAGAAGAAAGAAGAATTGATACAGGAGATAAAGGCCATGCACCAAAGGGAAATCCAAGAACTAAAGAGTGAGCTAACAAAAACTAATAGTAAGCTCTCAGATTTCGGCCAGAGAATGGAGGAGGCAGAAAACAGGACAAGTGACCTATAGGACTCACAAGTAGAAATTAATAAGTGGGAGAAAACATCTAACAAGACTATGAGAGAAGCAGAAAAAAACATTAGATGCCTGGCTGATACTATGAAAAGAAACAACATTAGGATTATCAGTCTGCCGGAGGATGAGGCATCAAGAAAACCAACATCCAAAATAGTGAGGGAATGCTTAGAAGAAAACTTTCCTAGCTTAATGAATGAAAGCCATATAACCATACAGGAGGCCGAAAGAACACCAGCTAGACTAAACCCCAAGAAGAAAACACCAAGACATATAGTTGTTAAACTATCCAATCATGAAGAAAAAGAGAAAATTATGAGAGCAGCTAGGGGGAAAAGGGCAATCACATATAAAGGCAAACAGATAAGAATATGCTCGGACCTATCAATGGAAACGATGAAGAAGAGGAGAGAGTGGAGCAGCATATTCTGAAACATGATTCTGAAACATATTCAGGAACATGATGCAAACCCAAGAATACTCTATCCAGCCAAATTATCTATCAAAATTGATGGAGAAGTAAGAGTCTTTCCAGACAAGGAAAATCTCAGAGAATATGCCAAAAGGAACCCAGCCCTACAAAAGATTCTCATCGACCCACTGGGAGAAGAAGAACAACAACAACCTAACACACGCAGAATGAATCTACCCAGAAACAGTCAAAGGGATAACAGGCCCCAAGATAACCCTGGCTCAGAGATAGAAGAAAGGCAAGAATGAACCACAAACATATATTGACACAACCTATGGAAATAGAAAAACATTCAATCCAAGAGCAATAAAATGACAACACAGAGTGCACATATAGATGTAATAACCCTAAATATTAATGGATTGAACTCAGGCCTTAAGAGACAGAAATTAATAGACTGGCTTAAAAAATACACCCCCTCAATCTGCTGCCTACAGGAGACACATCTTAAGATCACAGAAAAAAATATATTGAGAATCAAAGACTGGATGAAAATATACCAAGCAAACAGCAATTCCAAAAAAACTGGAGTAGCAATACTAATATCAGATAAAATTGACCACAAAGTGGAAACCATAATAAGAGACAAAGAAGGACACTATATAATGCTTAAGGGAAGGGTAGACAATGATCCAATAAGCATCTTAAATATATATTCCTCGAATGAGAGACCTCCAGAATATGTAAACCAGACACTTCATATGATGAAAAAAGAAATTACAGCCTCAACAATTATAGTGGGTGACTTCAACACACCACTCTCTGTGAAAGA
>PVJH01013077.1:0-61947 GCA_004026705.1 Nesogale talazaci | reverse complement strand
GTGTGCAAATGTGCTTAACACAAATGATGTACTGAATGTTGTAGTAGCTGTAAGGGCCCCCAATAAAATTTTTTGAAAAAAGGAAAAAAAATAAATAAAAATTTAAAAAAGTCAAAATCAGACTATAGCATTTACTTTTGCTATCTTCTGATTCTAATTCTAAGTCAGTATAAGATTGCTCATTATGCATGGAACTGTGCTTGGCCCAAACATCACTACATAGATAGATGAAGAGTTAGATAGCCTTAGAATTCTGTGGACTCTCTGTCTCTAGACTTCCCTAATAAGTATTCCCTTATGCCTATACCACTGTGCTACATGTGGTTTTATTCCAACAGTTCAGCCTGACAAGAAATGATATATATTCCACTTAATTTTTCTTATTATGAAGTTTCTATAAGTAATTAAACATTTGTCTTGCTAAGTTTACTGCAGTTAGTGCATTTTGCTTATGAAAAATAGCTTTGAAAACTAGAAAAGGTAAATGTAAAATATTAAACGATCTTAAAAGAAAGGAGTTGAGGAATAACTCCTTCCCACCATCATCTTGGTAATGTGCAAATCTGAGTCACAGTGACTCTAGAGGGCAGAGTCAGGCTGCTCCCAGCTCCAAGGTGACAGTCCAGTGCTTCACCATTGACCGTTAGGCTTTACAATTTGCATTTTGTCTGTAAAGCCCTCAAACTCAGAAAAGAAGTCAGTGTGCTTAGCTTAATTTACACTTCCACAGTCACTCCTTTGAAATCAGTGTCGAAGCCTGTACCGAATTAGGAATCTACTTTGATAATTACAACAGGTGATAAATGCACCTCCTTTCCCAATAACTCTAATGATTACAATAACAATCCGATCAGTACACTCATGTATCTATTTTTAAAAGGAGTGTTTACTGAGTACTTATTTACTACACAACACAAATATTGACATTCACCAGAGGAATAGCTTTTTTTTCTTCTTAAAGCCCAGCTTCTCATACTAAAACATTCAAAATATCCAGGACACAATTCAAAATTACTTGGCAAAGTATCATCAGGATAACCACAACTTCGACAGGAAGAAATCATCACCAGATGCCAATGTTGAGATGACATAAACATTAGAACTGTCTGACAAAGACATTAATAGAGCAAATGCTGCAATAATGTTTCAACAAGAAAAAACTACTTAAAGTAAAGCAATGATAGTTTTAACAAAGAGGACATGAAGCATAGAAGTAACAGTCAAATAGAAATACTAACGGTGAAATACACAATCGCTAATATATAAAATTCACTGCCACGGTTGAACAGAGGACAAAGGAGTCAATGAACTTGAAGGCAAAAAAAAAACAAAAACAAATCCACTGCCACCAAACTGATACTGACACATAGCTGTATGACAATAAAACTGCCCTCTGTGGGTTTCCAAGGTTATAAATCTCTATGGAACCAGAAAGCCTCATCTTTCTCATGTGACACGGTATATGGGTTTGAACTGATGAATCTGTGGTTACATGACTTTGTGGAAACATAATTTTTTTTAAAAGTCGAAAAAAGAGGAAATGACTGAGGGAGAGAAAATCAGCAGAGCCTCTGGGACTGTTGGGCAATCTTCTGGTGATCTAAGATTTGTGTTAACAATGTACTAGATAGTGAAGAGAAAATTTAGTGTAGGGAAAAATTTAAAAGAAATAGTGACTAAAGCCATCCCAAATTATACAATACACAGAACATTACTAACTCAAGAAATCTAATCCCAAGCAAGATAAACTCACAGGAATACATGGTTACACTTGAGCTGCTGAAAATTAACAAAAATGAAAAACTCTTAAAATCAGATAGAAATGACTTATTACTATAAACATTTCATCTAAAAAACCAGAATAAACATTTTTTAAGTACACATGGAATACTCGCTAAGCTCAGGGATCAACAACTTTTATTAAAAAATTCAAATAATAAACATCATTTTGGTAACTTTTTTTGTGTGCAAAAGCTCAATTCTGCTATATGACTTTAAGAGCAGCCACAGATATAATACGAGTAACAGTGTTTTAAAAAATTATAATTACAAAACCATGCAAAACTTAGCAAGATCGCTACACAGTGTCAATCCTTGAGCAAAGAAAGCACAGACTTCTTTTATGCCATAAAACAAACCTTAACACATTTAAAAGAATTGTCATATAAAGTGTGTAATTTGATGATAATGAAATCACTAACCAAAGGTTAACAAGAAAATTAACCAAAAATGGAAAGTAAACCATATACTCAATCTACAGATCAAAGAAAATGCCTCAAGAGAAATTAGAAACTAGTTTGAACTGCATGCAAATTAAAACACACCACATCAAATTGTACGGTATGCAGCTAAAGCAGTACTTAAGAGGGAAACTCATAACATTAATTTATATAATATTTAAAGAGGAAGCCATCCTGGATGTCTGAAACCTACTAAAACTTAACACAGGTGAGCACATCAAAAGACTTATCTAAACACGTAAAAAGAGAACCTGTATATTGGGAAAACCTTTTGGCAACAACATATTGAACAAGGGACTGATTTATAAAGCTTAAAGAAAACTCCGGGCTGAGCCCCGGTGGCGTAGTGGTTGTGAGCAGGACTGTGGCCTACTGGGATGGAGGTTCAATTCCAGCAGTGGCTCCACAGGAGCAAAAGCTGGGCCTCCTACTCCCACCACCAGAGGGCAGTGATGCCCCCCCCAAAGAAAACTCCAACACCTCAACAATAAAGACAAACAACCCTACTTAAATATGCAGAAAAAAATGAAGAAACAAGTTGCTAAAGAAGATATTAAGGCAAGTTCATAAAGCAATTTTAGTGCTCACTAGTCCTTATAGATGTGAAAATCACAACAATAATGAGACAACTCATCTCAGAATTAATGGCAAAGTCAAAAATAAAAATGGACAACAGCAAATGCTGGCAAGGCTGTGGAGCCTGAAACCTTGCTGGTGGGACTGAAATGGGGCAACCCTCATGGAGATGACTTCTGTAAAACGTTGTAAAAAATATCATATGGTTCATGTAACATAAACAGATAAGTTCATTACACACAATAGATAAAGATGGAAACAATATAAGTGCCCATTAACAGAAGAGCAGAAAAACAAATTATATTACACACACAAAGGGATATTACATAATGTTAAAAAATAATGATGAATATGCAAAACATGATAACATAACTAGAAGATATCATGCTGAATGTCCATGATAAAAGAGTACACAATATATGAGACCACTACCAGAAATAGCCAAGAAAAGGTTCACACACTGGGGAAAAAAGTCTATGACGTTTACCAAGGATGGGAGGAAAAGGCAGAGAAAATCACTAACTAGAGAGTAGTCATGTATTAACTTGGGTGAAGGGAAAGGTAATCTCAACACACTGTGATAAAGGTGAAAGACACTGGAAGGTGCACAAGAGTTCAAAGCAACATTCCATTCACAATCTGCATTAACTGTAATAATAATCAAAGAGTAGATAGACGTGCAAGCAGAAAAGGCATGGGAGGCCAATAGAACTGTATCTTTTTATAAATAGATGCTTGGCAGAAGATATTTCTACACATGTATTTATATATGTAGAAGCCCTGGTGGCATAATGATTACATGTTGGGCTGGGATCCTCAAGGTCAGAAGTTCAAACCACCAGTCAGTTTTCAGAGAAAAATAGAACTTTCTACTCCTATAAAGAGTTAGCCTCAGAAATCTACCCTGTTCCATAGGGTCCCGATGAGTTGACATCTGTCCCGATGACAGTGAGTTTGGTTTTCTTGTTACTTATATATGCATTGCAGGTCTATCTCTGTATACAGAAGAGCATACAGCACCAAGGTCAAACTTATGAAAACTTCTAGCCACAACCAAACACTTTCAGGAGATGATTCATTCATTGCAATTGGGGACTTGGGGCCATATTCTTAGGGATATCTTGGGCAATTGGCTTAACACAGCGCATAGTCCATAAAGACAATGCTCCCCACCCTACTTTGGTGAGTGTTGACCGAGGTCTTAAAAGCTTGTGAGCAGCCATCTAAGATGCATCTATTGGTCTCTCCTTATCCATAGGAAAGAAGACCAAAGAAAATCAAAGACACACAGAAGAAATTAGTACAAAGGACTTGTTATCAAACAAACCTCAGCTTCCACTACCCTGAAACCAGAACTAGATGGTGTCCAGCTACCACTATGAACCACTCCAATTGGGATCACAATAGAAGGTCTGGATAAAATGAGGGGGAAAAAACTGCCAAACTCAAAATCATAAATAAGACTAGCTAGTCTTATACACTAAAAACTGTCAAACTTTTCAACCAAATATTAGCAAGTGGAATCAAGTCCCATATAACAAGAATATATCACAAACAAGTAGGTTTTATTCCAGAATATAAGGCTTATTCAAGATTATCACCTGAATACAGGAAATAATGACACAAGTAGTAGGCAGATGTTAAATATTTGTTAAAATTAGATATTAGATAAAGTAATATACTAAAATCATTAAAAACTTTGTTTCTTTATCTTCCTCCTTAAAAATATCATTAATATTTTAAGTAAACAAATTAGTCCAGGATGTCTTACCTGAATCACTGATGCAGCCTCATTTTGAATTTTTTCCAGTTTTTCCTTTTCTAACAGCTTTAATTTTCTCTGTGCCAAGAATCTTCTCCAAGATTTCTGAATGGCCAGCGCTGCATTAACCTCCTTTTTCAAACGCCGTTTAGTTAGAAAACTGATTATAGCAGACTGAATAACTCTTGCAGCTTTGTCTCTCTCCTTAAAGTAACAAAAGAACAAAAAATGTAAATTAAATACTTAATCTAAATCCCATCTGCTAACTATTAATCAGATTGATTCCAGCAAATGAAATGCCCCAAGACTTATTATAAGCTAGGTTACTTTTTGAATCATAAATACTCCTGGGCATGCCAACAGATATTTGTTTGCATGATGAAACAAAGATTTCAAGAAAACATCATCCTAAAAGAAGTGCCACAAGCATGTTTTATCTAGCACAGTTTCTCAGTAATCACAATTAAAATAATGGCATAGGAGATACCAATGTTTTATCTTTAAAGTTAGTGTTTATAAATGCTATCTATTTTATTCATAACATACATGAGTATACCACCAAAAAAAGATATCACAGGAATAATTGAGATATTTACTAGGTATGAAACTTGTGAATGTTGCAACTCTACAGGACTGCTCAAATTTCTAGTCGGGACAGGCTCTACCACTTTTTAATGCTAATAGTGGAAGATCTTTGAGTTTTCCTTATTCCTGTCCTTTAGTGTAAAGTTTCAGTATATGCAGGGAACCTGCTATGTACTGCTTCAAATGGGAAATGGAACAATGTTCCATTGGTTGTTAGTTTAACTTTACATAAAGGCCCGCCGGCACTGTGGGTAGACCTGGCTCGTTAGCCATAAAGTCAGTCGTCTGAACACACCGCACATCCCATGAGAAAAAGACGAGGGTGTCTGGTCTCACAAAAATTTAGTCTCAAAAACCCACGGCAGCAGTTCTCTCCTACTCCATAGGGTCCCTGTGAGTCAGGAATGATTTGATGCCCGTGGGCTTGGAATTGTAATAGTACTGTATACGGGAGAGACGCAGTGCCCACATGGGATCAACGAAGTTTAATCACAGCGACACACGTCTTTTAATGTCTGTTATTTTGGCCAAAAAATTTAAATCAAGAAACGGGGTCTCCTTAACAAAAGACTAATAAGCCAGTGCAGTTAATTTCTAGTACATAAAGTGATTATGAGCAGAAAATAAAGCATACAAAACTAAACAAACAAACACTATTTATGATAGATATTTGGAATTCTAATTCTCTCATACACTGCTCTATGTAAAGAAGAGAAGAAACGATGGAAGAACTGGCCAGGAGAGTCCTCCCTCAGTTTCTTAGAACAGTTAGCTCTCCCAGATTAGAAACTTCCAGCAGTACAGCATTACCAACCCCCCCGCACCCGGCCCCGTGCAGTTGTAGTTGTGGAAGCAGATTCTGAGAAGGTGAGGAACAAGACAGGACACAGAGAAGAACCATTTGTAGTCACAGGTAAAACACTGTCTCACTATATTGACTTTGAGCAGGGCAGGTTTGAATTACTTCAATTCGTGCTAATTGAAACAATTTCCACATTTGATATGGAACGAGAAACATGGTATGTTTAAGTGTTACAGAGGCTAAGGACTTTATGAATGTGATGCAATTCAAAATTGAGGTGCTATATATGGGGAGGGAAGTACTAATTTCTGATATTTGAAAAATTGTAGTATGCTTGGATATTTGTTTGAATTTCTCCAAATATTAAAAACAAATCAAAACAAAAATTGGACTCATAGGCAACCTATGAACCATCAACCTTGTGTCCAGTGATTGCTCGACATTGCCACCAGCTCCTTCCCAGCTACGTAAGCAAGCAGTGGGCAGAGGAAGGAAAATGAAAATAGTTCATTCAACGTTACCAAGGAGACCATCCGTCATTGAGCAAAAACCACTTGCCCTCTGAATTTAATGGAAAAGTTTCTATTTTACAAGAAGACAAATTTCTGTAAAATTTGCATCACAAAAGAATATATTATCCTTCTTCCATGTCTTAAATATCTTGAGAAATATTAAAATATTTTAATTTAAAATAAAATTAACTTCACAGTTCACACAGGATAACTTTGAAGACACTGGTATGATAGACTAAATGAGACCATAGACTGAGCCCCGAGAATGTGACAACAGCCCTTGTTCAGGGCAAGCAAGGCTCACTCAGCAAAGCAGGAAGCATAGTGACAAGCACACGTGGTGAAGGCAGATGAGGGGTCACAGGGAAGAAGGGAGAGCTCAATCAAGTACCCTCCATTTGTGCTTCACATATTTACAAAGCAGACACGTTAGTCTCCTTTCCTGGAGCAGAGAAAGTGAAAAGCAGTCAGAAGCTGGACACTGTATTGGTTAAAGGAAACCTCAGAAATGAAGGGGGAAAGATTCCTATCTAATCTTACCCCAAACAACATGCACAATTATTAAATGTGCTTCACATGTAGTCAAATGTAAAACATATAAAAACATCAAGTGACCGGCATTTTATGAAGTATAAGTCACCATACAGTGTTGGCAGTTTTCAGGAGTACCTGATGGCGTTTCAGATCTGTTTTGAGTTTGTATTTTCTCCAAGTTGCTTGTATAAGTCGCGCAGCTCTTATTTCTTTACGAAGATCCAAAAGTCTTGCACAGAGAAATGACAAATAGGTAATAACCACCTAAGAAAAATCACAAAAGATGAACACAGAAGAACGAGAACTCAACACATAACATACTAGCATTTTCTGAGACACTAAAAGAAAACAAAACCCAAAAAACCCTTTTACTTACCTTTTCATCTGGGATTGTATTTGACATATCTGAATGATGAATCATGGTAGGTATTCCACCAAGATCTCTAACTGCAGAGCTGATCAGCTGAAAATTTTTCTTTTCATTTTCCAAGAGCTCTTTATGTAACTCTGAAGCATTTTCTATTATGCAGAGAGAGAGAGAAAGAGAGGGAGGGAAGGAGGGAGAGAAATTAGACATTGCAAAGAGAGAGAAATTAGACACAGCAAAACCAACAAAAAACAGGAACCAACCGTGAGCAAATGCTTTAGGAGACATATCCGGAAAACTAGCGTCAGAGTCCGACGATGAGTTTAAGACCACTGAGCCAGTGTGCGTGCACTCCACGGTCTGAGTAGTGCGCTGGCACACAGCCTCCAAAGGAACGTAGCAGGGATGGTAGTGGTGGATCAAGTAGCACAGCACTCGGCCGTCTGAGAAAGATACGGTAAAATTCTCCACCTAGTGGGGAAAAAATAAATAACTAACTCTATAGTAATATGCATAAATCCTAATGGTGTAACAGTCCACTATTTTTTTATCGCTAAGAAAACTACATTTTCTAACAATATCAATGCACTCCACAATGTACTATCCAATACACTACCACACTCACACTTATAACACACTAGTTATTTTTAATTAAGAGAACTTCTTTATCTAGAACTGATTTAAAACATAGATGATCATATATTTGACAATCTTTCTATGAGTACTACTTGTTCAAAGTATAACAATTTACCACTTATAACTATATTATTGTTTCTATTTTATACCCCTTACCAGATATGTCATCCTTGTGTGTCAGAGATTTTTTTTCATGCTTTTACACTTAAAGCTCATTTTGAACTAAAGAATAGATCTAATGAATGAGTAAGGAAAAGTCACCTTAGCTATTTCTCTCTTCCTGCTGTCTTTTTCTATGATGGTGACTTTATCAGTATTTTCCTTGATAAAAAGGATGTGATCCTTCAGGGTCCCTGCTGTACACAAGTTTCCTATCAGACTCGCCACTACGGAGGGCATGTTTTCTTTCTTAGTGATACATTCAGTTATAGTGCATTATCTGACTAAGTCAGACGACAGACATTGTATGAGTGACAATCTCCTAACTCAACTTGGGAAAAACTTTAGAAACTAAATTACTTAAGTAATAAAGCACATACAATAAAGGTTTTGTTTTATTCTTAATTAAGTTTAACCAACTTTGACCAAAAATTATTTTAAAGTATCTGGATGAAAACAAAGATAAAGCAACTTACTTTCTTATGATAGAAGGCACAGACAGCATTTACCCAATCCATTAAAAGCTTTATGCTTTCACTGCATTGTTCAAAAGAATGACTACTCCTTTTGTCTTTTTTCTTATTAAGGACAGTATCCGAATGGCTTGACAGTGCAGACATTGTTTTTTTTATACTGTGTGTTTGTTTTAAAAAGTCAATTTCTTCCTTTAATTGATCTAAATTAAGGGCGATCTCCACCTGAAACATACAGCAGGATAAACAAAGTGACATTTGCAGCCCACACACATTAAAGAGTCTATTTTCTACTTACATAAATTGTGAAGTTAACATAACTACTGAAAAGCTTTCAAGGCTAAGAAAACAAAATGCTTAAGATATACATAAACATATATATATGTAAGATTTAACATCAAAAGTTCACTTTTTAAAAGCCCCCCAATAAAAGCCTTTAGAGCCGTGATGGAATGCGTAACAGTTAAGAATTGAGATTTGGAGTAACACAAGCCTGGCTCTACTCAGCTCTGCTTCTTACCAAGGCTTAGTGTAACTAACCTCCAGCTTGTTTCCTCACCTGTAATGTGGGGATATCAGCCTACTAGATAAAGGTGATAGCAACATTAAATGAGAATATATATAAGTCAGTTATCGCAAGTCCCAGGACAAAGTAAACCCCATAAAGGAAAAGAATTACTTTTAGTCTTTCATATGAATTGTTTACATATATTAACAACTGATAAGAAGTCCAAAATATACCAAATGTTTGATACCTGAAAAGCAAACGCTATTTTCCAAAGCAGGGCAAGAGTTTTTTCTCTGTGCCTGTCCACAATATCCTTAGACAGAATTGTGTTTCCTGTAAATGAATTAACAAGCAATTAACATAAAGCATGCCCTTATCAATGCCTTTTCAACAAGTATATTTCTTCTTGATGCCTTTGTTTGTGGCTTGTTCCTAGGGCTATTTGGTTATTCTGAAAATTGCGCCAGACAGACCATATCAGCTCTATTTTCTTAGTTTACTAATTTATCACTCTACTAAATATGAGTAGAATTCAGACACACGTTATAGAATTAAGCAGAAGAAGTAAGAGATATTTGAAAAAGAACTGAGTATTAAGGGACGTCACAGGAAAGCTTTATATAGACTGATCGTAGCTAGTTGGTTATCAGTTGAGCTGTCAATCATAAGGTCAGTGGTTCGACCATACTAGTCACTCTGTAGCCTTTGAAAGATTTAAGAATTTGGAAAGCCGAAGATGCAGTCCTCTGTCCAGTAGAGTCAACATAAATTAAAACTGATTAACTGGAAATGAGCTTTTCTTTGAGGTCTGGGAAGCAGTGCAATACATACAAAGACAAGTTGGACCATAGCTTGAGAAGAGTGAAAAATAGAAAATTGAAAAGGCACATATATGAAAGGTGTAAGGGTAATTGAAGGCCAAAAATATACGGCTTGATGGCAATTTTCAGAAATACTTTGACATTTTACTTTTTCTTCTTAAATTATGTAGTAATCATTTCAGAGGGCTGAGCCCCAGTGGCCTAGTGGTTGTGTGCGGGACTGAAGCCCACTGGGTTGGCGGTTCAAATCCTGCAGCAGCTCTCCAGGAGCAAAGCTGGGTCTCCTGCTCCCACCAAAGGGCAGTGATGGCCCCCCCCAAAGAAAAATCTTAAAAAAAAACCACTTCAGAATATATTTTAATGTATATTTGTTAATTCATGTTAATGTTTAAGAGGTGAAGTTGACTCCAAGCTTCTATCTAGAAAAATTCTAACTGTTCCTCTAGGAGCTTCTAAGCATGGGTGAAGTTGTGCCTTCTAAAGCAAGACTGGAAGATTTTAATTTGAATAAATGAGCTAGAACTCTGATAGACCCATCTTTGTTTTCGGAAGATTTCAATCTCTATTTATTATACCAAACTCACTACCAGTCGGGTAAGTGCCACTCAGAGATCCTCTAGGACAGAGGGGACTTTTGGGGCTTTGGAGGCTGCATTTCTTTAGAACAGCAGAAAGTCTCAGCTTTCTCTTGCAGAGCGGCTGCTTAGTTCAAACAGCTGAACTTATGGTAAGAAAACACAGAGCCGGGGCTGAGCCCCGGTGGCGTAGTGGTTGTGCGCGGGACTGCGGCCCACTGGGGTGGAGGTTCGATTCCAGCTCCACAGAGCAAAGGCTGGGCCTCCTACTCCCACCACCTGAGGGCAGTGATGCCCAAACCACAAAAAAAAAGAGAGAGAGAAAAAAAATAGATCCACTACAGAAAATTCCAAGTTTATGTAATTTGCACTGTTCAAATATCTTTGGATCAAAGAACACCATGTGAAGTAGAACTTGATCTAAAAACTAAATAACATCAGTGTGCACTTCCTCCGTCTCAGGTTAACAACATTAAATGAAAAGATACTGATTCCCTATGGGCATGCAGAAGGAAGTGTGGTAGATGGAGTAAGTCTGTATCTAAAAAATGATAGCTGATGGGAGAAAACGAGTACCATTTTTGAACTCAGCAGGTCAAGTATAATCAGAAACAAGCCTAACATTTGAGGCACCAAAATGCATGTTGGTAAGTGAGGAAAACATTGGCTTTTTACTCAGTTTTTACCGTGCTCATCAATCAGTTGGATTCCTCGTGTTTTAAGAATTTCAAAAACAATGTCAACATTGTGAATTTTCTGAAGACGGCTTATTGCAGGAATTCTGAGTTTCTTTGAGAGATTCCAGTTTTGTGTGAGAAGTTCCATGGTTCGTCTAGCAGTAAAGAAATTTTGAGATGAAACAATTGTACAAAAGCATTTATGAACAAAAAATTTCACTTAAATATAGTTAATGGCTAAAGAAATACCAAGAAAGCTTTCAGGTCAAGAAAATCCAAAAATTTTATCTCAACTACATAATTATAACAAAAATAGCACACACATTATTATTCATTTGTTTGTTTTTACTAACTGTGCAATCCCCTTGATAATATACATCATTTATGTGGATGTGTTAAACACAAGAAATAGACACTGATGAGATCTGCACCGCCGAGCCGGTCTCCAGAGTCTGTGTGCACGATTGAGTTGACTTCGCCGTCCTCACTTCCCTGTAGGCCAGACCTGTTCCCACAAGTTGTCTTGTAAATAAGCACAAATCCTGTGGAAGGTGGTAAGGCAATAGTACAACATATGGCAATTGGGAAAAAAATGGACACTGCTGATTTCATGGTTAGAAAATACATATTTCCCATTATTAGTCTAGGTTTGGAAAGATGTCTTTTGAAGAGATAATAATGAAGAGATGGGAGATTTACACTCAGACCTTTATGTGGACAGACTAGCAGGATTCTATAGAGAGAGTTAAAAAAAAGAGAGTAAAATGTTACTTATTGAGGGGTACTGTATTCCACACAACAAGCAGATACTCTAGCCATGCCAGCTCCACAAGCCAGGTTTGTAGAGAAGATGAAAGCAAGGCTGAGAGAAGTTACATACATTACCCTCGATGGCTAGCTAGTAAGGACATAACAAAAGCAAACAAAAACCTGTGAAAGTGTAGAAAAGGTCTTCTGAAAATTAATCTATTTCATTAAACAAAATGATTCTTTGTCGGATACTTACACAAGACGCACCCCACACTGCAAGTCTACAGCAAGATTTGTAACAGCAAAATCAAATTCATCAAACGGTGTCTGAACATGGCTCACGGGTAATCCCAAAAAGCTAAGGTGACGAGAAAGATCACCTTCACCACTCAGGAAATCTCGAGAAAAAGCCAGAAGAATTTCTTTACTAGTCTATAGAAAAGAAATGGCAGGTATTATATTTCAATATTACATTTTGTTTATAATAAAACAAATCCTTCAAATCATTCTGAATATGCAGGAATAAGAGTATTATAAATAGATTCTAAGTTTCATTTCACAGGGCAATAAAACACATTTCTTTTTTTTTTTGTGGGCATCACTGCCTCTGGTGGTTGTGGGCTCTACCCTGTGCCGCTCCTGAGAGGCACCGCTGGATTTGAATCACCAAGCCTGCCGCAGCCCCGCACTCAACCACTTACACCACCGGGGGCTCAGCCCCACATTTCTTATATTTCTAAGTTAACAAGGTTTTTTTTTTGTTGTTTCTGTTTTTTTGGGCATCACTGCACTCTGGTGATGGGAGCAAGAATGCCCAGCCTTTGCTCCTGTGGAGCTGGAATTAACCTCCATCCCAGTGGTCCCCAGTCTTGTGGACAACCATTATGCCACCGGGACTCAGCCTCTGAGTTAACAGTTTTAAAAAATGGTCAAAATTAACAATATATTCTTAAAGCCAGTAAGTATTAAGTTGACAATATTAAGATTTATGAATTGATTAAAATTATGCAAATATGTTCCCCAAAATCAGGGCCCCAAAAGCACATCTCCATACATCTTCAAGTCAAAATGAAGAGACAGGGTGCTACCTGCTGGTGAGATGGCAGGCACAAAGCAGGCACAGTTAGAGTCCCCTGATAAAATCACTAGAAAGACATTGCTGTTCTACACCATAACAAAAGCATAACACTATCCTGAGGGGTTTCTTTATTTTTCAAAAACAAACTGTACAACAGCCGTAAAAAATCTCAGCTGTGAAAAGAAAAGTGAATAAACAAATCAAAAATCTTAGATGTGGTACATAAAACATGAAGACTATACCTTGAATTCAGCATCTTTACAGAAGAGACAAGGATCATGATCAATAAGTCTGGAGTTTTTTGCATAATCAAGGAAACAGACCAACAACAATAATTTTTTCAAAGTAAACTTAGACAAAGCTTCTTCATGGCCTTTAAGAAAACATACAAAAAGCACAGCAATTTATCTATGGAATGCAAGTTTCACTTTCAAACAGCAATAATTGTGGGCATACAATAAAAACAATATCAAGCACAAATAAATCACGTGTCTGCTCTTAGTGTTTCACACATACAAATCCATGTAATCCTCACAATAACTAAATGGGGTGAGTTCAATGAACATTTCCATTCCTAGAGAAACCAGAGGAACAGATATCAAGAGATGTACATGGCCCATGCAATGATCAGGTAACCGTCGTATTGCTAGTCACAAAGTCAGTGATTCAAAACCACCAGCTGGTCTGCAGGAGGAAAACGAGCTGTTTGCTCCCATAAAGATTGAAAGTCTCAGAAAACAAAGGGGCAGACTGTCTTATGTGGTCACTCTGTGCAGACATCAAATTGGTTGCAGTGGGCTTTTTAAAAATAAAAGTACACTTAAGTACCCTGCAGGTGCTGGATAAATGATAGCAAACTAATACAAAACAAATACCCATCCATGTGGGGAATAACGACCTAGCCAGGGGAAGGGAGGGAGAAGTCAGAGAAACCACTTTGCTGAAAATAATTACAGTGATTCAAGAAATGATGGAGAATTACAATGCTAAAGTAGTGAGTAGTGGACAAAGAACTGTTGACATAAGTTTTGCTGAGAAGGTAAAACTTAAATTGAGATGAGAAGAATAAGAAGAAACTAGCTATGCATGGAATAGGGAGAATTAAGTGGGGGCAAAATATTTACCATTAAGAGTTGTCCGAGCCCCCAATAAAATGATTTTAAACACATATATATGTGCATATTTACCATCTCTGTAAAGATGAGGAACAGTGGGGTGTCGATATTCAGCTGCTATATCGGGATTCCAAAGCAAGCGGTTCAGAATGAACACAGCCAACCCCATGACATCACTGTTGTCTTCCAAAGTTATGAGTTCTCCAAAAACTGTCTGAGAAGAAATTAGAGCTAAAGCCAGGTCTATGCTGTCTCCAAGAGGAAGAGGGACATGACTGGGGAAAGTAAACAGACAGGGTTCTATCTATTAAATAGGATGGGAAGGATGTAATTGTCATAATCATTTAACAAATCCTTCTGTACCTACAGCAAATCTCACAGTGAGATACCTGAAAGCTCAGGAGTAAGGCAAATTTCTATAAATCATCTAACAATCAAGATCTTCCATAAAAGTATTTTTTTGGCCCCCAGGACTCTTCCCTTTTTTTTTTTTTTTCTGTTTTTTGGGTATCACTGCTCTCTGGTGGTGGGAGTAGGAGGCCCAGCCCCACTGCTGGAATTGAACCTCCAACCCAGTGGGCCGCAGTCCCACGCACAACCACTACGCCACCAGGGCTCAGCCCTGTAAAAGTATTTTTTTGTTTGTTGTGTTTTTTGGTTTTTTTGGAGGGCATCACTGCCCTCTAGTGGTCGTGGGAGCTACCCAGCCTTGCTCCTGGAGAGCCACTGCTGGATTTGAACCGCCAAGCCGATGGGCCACTGTCCTGCATTCAACCACTACACCAACACGGTTCAGCCCAAAAGTTTTAAACTTTAAGTTAAAGAACTATCTAATGTAAACTTTTCCTCAAATTTAATTGTAACTGTTCTACTAAATATGAAGGCAACACTACAGAAACCTCAATAGTCAAAGTCTTTGAGCAATTAGCAAGTGAAAAACTATCCACAAAGGATCTAAAATAATTTGGAAGGTTCAAATTTGCTTATAATCAAAAATTTAAATATGGAATTAGTTTACTATCAATATATTTATTTTCAATCTTTAAAATTTTAAACAATTCATAGACTAAAAGTGTTAAGTGACATACTATAACCCTATAATGAGAAAATAAAGAGGAAAATGTGTGAAAAATATAAGTATATTCTAAAATAGATGATTGTTTAACTTTTTGTCTTTCAAGCTCTTTTTTTTAAGATTCTCAAAGATCAAACCCATGTAGGATATAAAAATACTGGTGTAGCTATTGTTATTTAGCCCTCCTTTTTCTGTAAAAGGATTACATAACTGCACTATTATACACTTGCGTGTCTTTGGGGAGGATAAGTTATTCAGGTTTCCTATACACCTAGCCAGGTGATGGCCTCTGTTCAGTGGGATTAGTTGGAGGTGACACACACACCATCTAAGCAGAAGCTTTAAAAAGCACTTATTGATATCCTAGTGTTGTTGGGCAGTGCAGTAAGTAACAAGTTCTAGTGACACGTTTTAAAGTATTCCAGCATCTAAATAGTTACAGTTAAACTTTCCCATCAGATTGGTTCCAATATTAATGAATATTCAGCAAGTCATTAAGCATTTAAGCTTTCATTTTGCCAGTGAAGTAGACATAGTACTACATACATTACTGAATTTTGTGGAGGTTAAATTAGAGATTATATTTAAAACAGCCTATTCCCCAACCATTTCTATATACTAAAATATGAACTCCCTGTAATTGTTAATCTAAGTCCAAACTACATTTTCTGTAAGAGACAAGTTACTAGGAAATAGTTTGGCTTAATATACAATGGCCTGGCTTATTTTTCTTCTGAGCAAGTTATAATGGATCTTACATTTTATACTGAAACTGAAAGAAGAACCAAACTAATCAAATGACTATCGCTTTTAACAGTGAAACCACATTTGATTAAGGTGTCTATTCTACTAAAAGTACACAAAAATTATCTTTGTTTAAAAAGCTAAAATATATTTACCTCTAAGCCAATACGAAGCCACAAAGGATTATAGAATAAAAGCCAATCTAATACTTTCTGTCGTTCTCCTGAAACACATGTAAAAATAAGGTAGGCTCAGACCACTAAAAAGGGACAATATATAAAACTTTCTGAAGAACTCAGTAGAAAAAAGATTAATTGCTTGTATGAAATAACTTAATCTAAAACAAAGCATACATCTATTCTTAAAAACACATATGATATTAAAGTATGTGAGATAATTGAAAGCAATGCCAAAGTGTAAACACACACACACACACACACACACACACACACACACACAGATGAAAGGACTTCAAAAAATTCATAGACTTAAGATAATGGCATTTTTCCACAAACCTTTTGAAGTCCCCTCATTCTGAAATATAAAATCTTAAGAGTAATTCTATAACTGATCGCAAAATGCTAATAAACTTCTTACCCACATCCTTCCAAATATGTCTATCTTTACGAACAATTAACCGTCTTGCTTCAATTTCAATTTCAAGTTTTTTAATAGCTTTCACCATTTTTTCAGAAGAAAATAAACGGCAGGCTGCACGGCGTAATCGGTTCAGCCTGCAGCGGGCAGTGTAAGCTCTGAGGGAAACTTCGTCTTTCGTCGGTGCTCTGGGGACACTTATTTTATGTTGGCTCTCCATTCCCAAAATAAGAGTAGCAGCATTTACTGGGAAAAACAAAGGAAGGATCATTTTCATTAAATGTTATTTATCCTTAAATTTGGCATTAAAGACAACTTAAGAGAGCCAAAAATCTAATCTATGGCACTCACTAGCCCCTGAAGCTTGCCCATCTTTCTTACTTTAAAATAAAGACATCAGTACTCACTCAGTCCATAAGGCCACCTGTCCTCGCAGCCCAAGCCTAACTCCTTCACACCACCTCCACAACTATCCTTGTAATTCAACAGAATTATATCTTATCCAAATAACCTCCAAAATATAATTCTCTCCTCCTGCCCTTTTTATAGATTAAAAGATAACCTATTGAAGAGTATCATGTTTTAAAAAATCAGTTTCAATTATTATAAACCGTATTTGCTGTTTAAGCTTTGTTTCCTTTGGGGGGAAACAGAAAAAATATTGTAAATACATGTTTATAAGCCAACTTTTCAACATATTTTTGATGCAGCTTTTATGGTAAATTAAGTGTCTCAGCTGATGTTCAGGACAGCCTATACTTGAGTATATACGGTATCTTAGAAGTCACCTAATTCAAAGGTCTTTTTAGTATGTGTGGTTCACATAACTGGTGCCAACTTGAGACTATTAAGACTGAAGGGGTGGACGTTAGCCTGTCAATCAGATTACAGCTTGATGACCTCATTTGTAGGTGCTTCAGAGCTAAAGAACCTACTGAAGGTGGGACACATACCCCCTTCTGCTTGGTATTCCTGATGATAAGACATGTGGAACTGAGCCCCGGTGGTATAGTGGTTGTGCCCACTGGGGTGGAGGTTCAATTCCAGCAGCGGATCCACAAGAGCAAAGGCTGGGCCTCCTACTCCCACCACCAGAGGGCAGTGATGCCAAAAAAACAAAACAAAAAGAAAACAGACATGTGAAGCTATTCTAGAGCCTTGGAGCTGGAGAAGCCACATGGAGACCCACACCAGTCCTATTATGCACACACTGCCACTGGATCCATAAGACTTTCCACCCACTGGGATGTGATCCTCCTGCATCCAGCATCGTTGCATGTCTTTCATGAGTCTGACGAGGAATTTATAGATTGGTATTGGACATGCGGGTTCAAATTGAACTTGATCTGGACTGGCCTGGGATGTTTTCTCAATATACAATTGCTCTCGTATATAAAGCTTCTTATACACATAGGAGTGTCTATGAATTGGTTTCTCTCGTCAAACCTAACACAGTACAGAAACGCCACGCATGATAGCTCTGACACATACAAACCTATCTTTGCAACAGTGGGATCCTCAACACTTTAAAAAGATATCCTAAAAATAATAATAATAAAAAAAAGATATCCTATGTGATGGTTGAAATATTTGAGTATTTAAAAAGATTTCCTCTAATCTGGAGCTGATATTGATCCCTATAACTTTGGGATGAGAGTTATACAAAAGCAAGTTTCCTTTATTTTTAAGAGAAAAATCTTTCACCTGTTTGAAAGGCACTATCTTTTCACTATCGTCCCTCCGACTCCTTTCTAGAATAGACAAGCGCCCTCTGAAATCAACAGCTCCTCAGCTCCCTTACAGTCCCATAGCTTGCCCTCCTATCAGGACACACAGGACATCTCAGTTTATTCACATTGCTAAGACTGACGCGAATTTCTTAGTGCCAGCTTTTATTGTTAATTTTGACTGAGTTATAAAACAATTTTTTTGACGGAGTCTATGATAAAATGAAGCCCATTCACCTGAATAAAAACTGGAAATTAAACTGGCGGATGAGAGAATGAAAGTAAAGCAAAAAAGGTAAATGTCAGTACTTTTAATACAAAATTTACTAAAAGTTCTTACCCATACACTCTTTACTAGGCCAATGAATTACTATAAAATACCATTGAATCCAACATAACAAAGAAAAGATGTATAATTAGGCATGGCATATTTATGTTTAAAATGCTGTGTACTCAAGAATATTAAGATCCATATGTTTACCTTCAGAGATATTTGTTTTTACAGTGAAGTCATCAGGAGTCAGTATAAAATTTAGCCACCAAGTGAAGCCCTGTTCTTGCTTCTCCTTCCAGCGTTCATCATAAAACATATTTTTTGCAGCAAACGGCATTGGATGTCTAGGAATATCTAAGAATACAATTAGGTTATTGTATGATATTCTTTCAGTTATCATAAAGAGAATAGGACAAGACTATATTACTAGCAAAATACTGTATTTTTAAAACACAACAATCTATGCTTTTCTGCTAGTTACTGGAAAGTTAAGAGAATCAAGGGCATGAAATACCCTAAGAGCAAATACTGAATTAGTAAAGCAATACTTCCTAGTTATTTAAAAATCTTGTGATCCACAGTTTATCATGAAAGCTTGACAGGATAGCACGTGTAATTAAAACATACTTTGAAATATCTGTAAGACTTTCATTAAACAAATAAAGGCCCAATTTATTTCCATTCAAAACAGTGGATTTTATGTCAGTTTTCAAAGAGCTTCAAAAATACACACTTGCCTGTTTTTAATGGTTTTATGAAAGTCAAATTGGACTGTGCCACAGGAACAATAGCTTTAGGCCTCTTGTTTGTTTTAGAACTAGGAGTTCTGCATAGTAATGAATCTAGAACAATTACAAAGAATTAATAGCATTAAAATAACAATACAAATAATGAACTGATACAGCATTTTGAAATTAAAGTTTGGATTCTTCATAGTCATGTTCATTTAGCAAATATTGAGTGTTTTCTAAGCACCAGATAAATACTATGAACTCAGCAGCCAATGAAACAAGCTATACAGGGGGTACCTCCCCTAAAACAATAACAACAACCACAAAAAAAACAGACAAAAGCACTGTAGGGCAGGGCTTTCATAGCATGCAAATTTCACGCTAGGGGTACATCCAGCAATTCGCTTATTTCACCCAATGGCATCAACTGGGAAGGTTCTCTCTGGTCACAGTGAATTTCTTCATAAAAACAGTTTCACTTGAACTTTGTTTTTTATAAATGTTTTAAGAAAACAGCTTGTGGGTGTGAAATCTTGCTTTTTGCTTGGGAAAAAATGCTGCAGAAACTGCTGTGATTGTAACATTGCTTATAAGAGCACTACGGGAAAAACTCAAGTGTATTCTTGAAGTTTTTGAAACACTTTCTTGTATCAAAAAAGGTGAAATATTGATTGATGACAAACCTTGTTCTGGACTTCCGTCACCTCCCTGAACAGATGAAAATGTTGACAAAAATTGTGTCCTTGTGCTCAAAGACTGATGAAGGACCATTGAAGAGATACGGAGATACATTGAACTATCTTGGAGCTGGGTTCAGCAAATTTTAACAGAAGATTTGGGAATGAGAAAGGTTGCTGTGAAATTTATGGCTCGGGTGCTGACTGACCAGGATGATGGGTTGAGTGGAAACATGCTGTGCTTTGAAAGAACAGCTCTTAAAAGACCCAGACTTTTTCCCCATGGTCATTAGTGATGAAATGTGGTGCTGTTCTTAAAACCCCACATCACTCAAGCCAATAGAAGATGCCATCGTAACAAAAAAAAAAAGCTTGTTAGGTAAAATCATGGACCAAGACGACGTGAGGGGGAAAATACACTTGGAGTTTTTTCCACCAGGTCAGAATGCTAATCAAGCTTTCTCTATAGAGGTTCTAAAAATATTGCATAGCAGTGTGAGACAAAAAAAAAAAGTCTTGATTTTTGGCAAGCAGGGGACTAGTTTTGCCACCATAACAAGGCACCTGCTCATGCAACCATCTCAGTGCACCAGTTTTTGGCAAAAAACCACGCAACTTATTCACCTGACCTCACTCCATGTGACTTCTTTTTGTTTCAGCAAATGAAGAGGGACATGAAAGGACAGGGATCTGATGACATAGAAGAGGTGAAGAAAACAAGGACAGTCACCCAGATGAGTTTGAAAAATGTTGCCAAGAATGGAAAAGCAGATTTGACAAATGTATTAAGTGTAATGGAAAAGTGATAAATTTGTTTAGTAATAAAATTTAAATACATAGCTTTGAAAAAAAATTCCAGTTTTTGGGTTTTTGGGGGGGTACCTCTCATACACCAGAAATTACAAGTTATTTGGTGACTACAGAAGCTATTGTCCACCCAACCAAATTATTGTGTGCTGGGAATACCAAAGTAAAAATGTGGTCCTAGGTTTTACAATGTTCTCAGTCACATGTGGAAGAAGTTTAAAAATAATGACCTACAAAAACGGTGTATCTAAAACAAGCTATAAGAAGACAGAGAAGGGAACATTGGCCCCTCCTAGAAAGATAGGACAGTCTTTTTAAAAGACAGAGAAATACACATTACCTGAGTCTTAAGGAACAGTGAGAGTTAGACATGAAAAAATAAAGCCTGCTGACTGGATATGTGATATGTGAGAAAAGCAATATAGAAGGTTGAACGATGTAGGAAGGCGTTGGATAACATTAAAAATAATGGTTACATTAGAATACTTTTTGCCAGACACTATTTTTTTATGGATTGCCTCCTATAATCAACACAACTAACCTATGAGACTCCCTAACTCACCACTATCGAGTCAATTATGATTCATACAGACTTGCCAGAACAGGGTAGAATTGCTCCTGTACATTTCTGAAACTGTAATTCTTTACAGATGTATAAATCCCATCTTTCTCTCCAAAGCAGCTGGTGGGTTTTGAACTGTTGACCTTGTGGTTGGCAGACTCATTTCATTACCCCTGTATCACCAGAGCTCTTAGCCTATGAGAAGTATACTATGTATCCAATACTTTATATAATTAAAATACTGAGGCTTAGAACAATTAAGCTACTTGCTCACAGTCACACAGCTATTAAGTTCCAAAACTGGGATTCAAGCCTGGGCAGCATAGTACTAGTGATGACATTACTAATCATTATCAATCAGCAACATCATTAATCAAGCATCTTATATGCTGGTAGACCTGTGGTTCTCAAACCACCACCCCCCACCACCACCACCCCCCAATGCCATAGCCCTTTAATACAGTTTCTCATATTGTGGTGAGTCCCCAACCATAAAACTATTTTCGTTGCTACTTCATAACTGTAATTTTGCTACTGTTATGAATCAGGCAACCCCTGTGAAAGTATCATTTGACCCCCAAAGGGGTCATGACCCACAGATTGAGAACTGCTGTGGAAGAGGATTTTAATCCAGAAAGTTACACATTTGGTTATCCATTAAAAAAGAGTAGGAGTAGCGCTGAGCCCTGGTGGCGTAGTGGTTGTGTACGGGACTGCGGCCCACTGGGACGGAGGTTCAATTCCAGCAGTGGGGCTGGGCCTCCTACTCCCACCACCGGAGAGCAGTGATGCAAAAAAATCAAAAACAAAGAGTAGGTGTAATAGTATGAAAAGGGTTAAGACTAGAGGTAGACAACCATAAGAAAGTTACTACAGTGGCCCAAGTTCAATATGATGAGAACTTAAATTATATCAGGCAGTGAACAAAAATTAAAGAGGAGAGTTATTTTAAAAGTAGCCTCAATTAACAATACTTAATAATCAATTGACTGGGAATTTCATCCCCAGAATTATTGACAGGTATATAGCCCAGTGACTGAGGTAGCTGGAAAGTGGTACCCATAAAGAAAAATGCAATAAAACTAACTTACAGTGGCAAATAATCCATCAGTACTGCAGTTCACTTTCTTGAGAGAAGGTTTCATACTAGATAATGCTGCTATTAAATATAAGCAAATGGCCAATAACTTCCCATATGTATTTTTAAGAGCAGGGGTTGGTTGACAAACCATGTTTCTCGGCCAAATCCAGCACATTGCGTATTTTTGTATGGCTCACAAGCCAACAACAGTTTTTATATTAGTGAAAATTCAAAAGTAGGATATTTCATGACATATCAAATTGATACGTATTTAAAATTTGTGTCCATATATAAAATAGTATTTAAATTAGTCACTCATGCTTAAATAACAGCTATGTCTCCTTTCATGACACAATTGGTGAATTGAGTAGTTTCAGAGATTGAATGCCCTGTAAGCCATTAAGAACTTTGGCTTTCAGTAAAATAGGAAGTCACTAGAGGCACCAGTAAATGCTAGGGTCATGCTAATTTTCAGACTTGTCACCCTACCTGCTACATAAAAAGTAGACTACTGAGAAGGCCAGCGAAGGATGACTACAAGATCTGTTAGCAGGCCCTGGATCATACTGACTGGCTTATGGTGGCACCATTGAAAATGGTAAAAAGTGATCAGAGTCTTAGTGCTTTGAAGGTGGGGAAGATTTGCTGACGGCCTGAGTTCAGAATCAGAGTGAATATGTCTTTGAATTTATGGGGAAAGACTGGGATAGACATTACGGATCATTCCATATGCTGGCTTGAGTAATGAAGAGAGAGCTATCATTGACTGAGATGGAAGATCACCGTCATAGGACCAAGTATAATTGTGGGGAAGTACATGTATTGTGGGACAGGAATATCCAGGATTTAGTTTGGAATAAATACAGATGAATCTTTAGACAACCAAGTGGAAATGTTGAGCAGACAAGTGAACTTAAGAGTCTAAAGATTAGAGGTCCATCCTAAACTAGATAAATTTGGGGAATTACCCTGTTGAGATAAAAAGAATTTCAGTAGAGGGTGAGAAAGTGATTAAAGTGAACTCAACAACTAAGCAAAGAAGTAGGAAGAGATAGTACAAAACTAATTAAGGAAGAATTGCTACAAAATTAGAGTATTGTGCATTAAGCAAAACTATCAAAATGTGAAGTTAATGCCCTGACATATTTGCTACTAAGGGTTTTGTATTTCTGAAGGTGATGTTTCTAGCCTAACAATTCCCCACAGATTTTTGTGCTTTTCTTACACCATGTCAAAATAGCGGTTCTGAAATCTTCCAAGGACTCAAAGTCTAAATTGTTCCTTTTCAATGTCATTTGAATTTGGGGTACAAAAAGAAGCCTGAAGGGCCCAGGTCAGGGCTGGAGGACCTGATAGAGTGAGACTTCCCAAGGAAACTCCTTTGGACAGACTTTGACAACCTGTAAAAAAAAAAATGCAGGCACAAGGTTGCGATGGAAAGAAAAATACCTCACTCCAACTTTCCTGGACTCTTTCTTCCCAGTGCAGTTTTCAATCTCCTTAAAACTTATTTCTAATATGCCCCCAAGATCACCCTGTGTCCTTAGAGAAAAACTATCAGGATAACTACTTTGGAAAAGAAGACATAGTTGCAAAACTTTCTGAGGTGACAACTTTGTCTTGAGGCAGAAAATCCACGCAGAAACCACTGGTCTTATTGGGCCTTTTCTTTTTTGTGAGCACACGTGTTTTACCGCAACAACTTGCCTGCAGCCATCCACTGAGGAATGATACATGTATAAACACATTTCATTAGGAATAAACCTGTGCAGGAAGTGAAACATTGGTAGGAATACTTTCTGACTCAAACACATATAAAAAATTTTTAATTTTCAAAACTTTTACTTTTTAAAAATAACCTTTTAATATAGAGTATTGGATAGTTGGAAAGTATACATGTAAACATGTAACTCAGTAAATTGGGAAAGTGAGTACCAAGTAAGAAAATTGAAGACATGAGAAAAAGAAGACAACAGCTAAAGCAACTTTCTTGAGTGACAGGAAGGGATCTAGTGTACCTGTCAGTAGACAGAGGACCAGCCTCAGCCTGAGGTGAGATCATCTTTCGCAAAGCGATCCAGGCAGCAAGCGTGGACAATATAGCCAAGGCACAGAGTCCAAGGAACTTACGAGGGTGGCAAGGAGAGCACTGCTAGAGAATGGGACTTCAGCAGGGTAACAAAGTGAAGGGATTTTTGTTTGGAAAGGATATGGGACAGCTAGAAATCAGAAACCACGAGGACACCAGAGAGTTTGGGGAGCTGGAGGAATAAATGGGATGGTCAAATTAAGGGATGGTCAAAGAGATAGGACACAAAAAATATTTATACTTAGTCTATCCTAGGCATTTTATGACTATGTTAAAATAACTAGGACGGAATATTTTCCTGTATGGTGATAATATTAGGTTCTATGAGTAAACAGGGTTAAAGAAGCATGGTAGAATTAGTCCTGACTGTTTTTAAAGCAAACATAGTGGTAAAGTTGTGAACACGGAAAAGGAATCGTGAGGTTCCCCCCAAAGGATTGCAGAACTCCGAGTCCTTAACTTTTCCTAATAAAGAACTTTTTTAATTAACCGTCTTAATTAAGAGCATAAAGGAGGTTGAAAGGAGTCCTGGTGCAGCAGGGGTCAGTGCTGGGATGCTAAGCGCAAAGAAAGCAGTTCAAACCCACCAGCCACTCCATGGCTAGAAGTGGCAATCTGTTTACATGGAGAGGTGCAGCTTTGGAAACCCAAATGCAGCAGTTCTACTCTGCTGTCAATTAGAGCGGCTCTTCAGTAGTAGGGTTTGGACGGGGCTGTGGAGAAACCCGTCAGGAGCACACAGGACACAGAGCACTCTTCTTCCTCTCTGTAGATGGCATCCTATCCCGGGGCGCGGCTCTTCCCTGGGCCTTCTAATGAGAGCCTGAACGAATGGGGAGTGACTGAAGTGGTTTCCTGGGGCATACAGCAAGGAGCACTGAGAAACTGAGGAATCAAGGTCAATATTTCCAAGATCGATTTAAAAAACGGATGTAGCAATCTCATGCCCAATAAAGCTTTAAGATGTTAAATAAGGGCATGACTTATGATTAAACAACTCAGAATTCAGTCCTAACACTACATGTGCCTTATCCTCCACAAGCAAAACAGCAAAATTTAACACACGTTTATCAACCAATTTACCAAAAAAACCCCCAAAGAAACCGAAAATGTGCCTTTTAGAAGTGTACTGCCATTGTAGGCATTGTAAAAACTACCCACCTGTTCTCTTCTTCAGGTTTAATTTCGTTCTGCCACTCACATGTTTTAAGATAGGCGTGATAGCTTTTTTGCTCTTTTTAGCAGTTGATGTGTTCGATTCCACAGGAGAAAAATGGATTCTTTTGATTTCTTGTATTTCAGTAAGTTCCATAACTGCACTTCTCACATTGGCAGCTTCCAAGTTTCCAGCACTCTTTCTTTTACGGCTAACTAAAGCAGTCTTTAAGGGAGGTCTTGTTTCATTTTTACGACTGTTACAATTAATTGCAATTGGCTGTATAATTGGAAGATATGAATGAAAAGATTCTTTCTCGCTTTGATTCTCAACTATCACATTCTCAAATTCACCTGCTGTACTGTTGAGGCATCTCTTTGCCTTTGGTTTATTTGTTTCAATTTGTTTTTTTCTGGCACAGTTAGATTTCCTTTTAATAACAGTGCTGGAGAGTACTGGGCACTTTTTGGGTTGAGCATTGTGTTTGTAATTAGAATCCTGAACTGTAGAAAATTTCAGATGGTTTTGTATTGGAAAACGTTGGTAATCCGACTTCACACCTACAGTTTGGGGGCGTTCAGAAGTAGCAATGGGAGATTTTGAATCCTGACAATCATAAGTACCTGGTAAAACTTTATTTTTGATCCAAACTTGAGGAGGCTGTGGGGCTTGAAAACTGTCATTTGATAATGCTGATTGTTTACATGTTTGCTGAGATGAACCTAAGTAGGCCATGCTATCTTTAACAAATTGGTTTGGTGATAGCATGGGTCTAACTGTCTCTGATTCTAGAGCCTCTTTCAGTCCGCAATTGTCACTTACAAAAGATTCTGGACTTAAAATAGTCTGATAAATTTCATGTACGCGTTTTGATTCCAAATGCAGAACCTTTGACTTGTCTTTCAAAAATGCATCTGAAGAAAGACGTGTGATTAATTCAACTTCATTATTATCTACCTGGCTATTACGTACAAAAGAATCTGGACTCAGAAAATTCTCATTGCTCTGTGTAAAACTCAAAGTTGAAGAAGTACAGTTTGGAGTAAGAATGAGTCCGTTATTCTCATCAGTTTGGCCATTAATATTATTTATGGAATTAAAGGATTCTACTGATATGACTTGCTGATTAAAGTCATTTAAAATGGTGGAGTCTTCTACTTTCAGCAAGTCCACATTTTCAGATAAGTGAAGAGACGTGTATGTGGTAGGTCGAAGGTTAGAAAGTGACAAGCAAACTTCGCCATAGCTTCCTTTGGCAGAGGGGCTAATTGGTGATATGGGAAATCTATTTTCTTCAAGGATTAAAGAATTATGTTCTGTTGGGCAATAGATTTCAGTCATAGCCAAATTTTCACAGGCTTGTAATGGGCTCCTAGCTGTGTCAATTTTGGGGAAAACATCGAATGTTTCATTAACATTTTTACTATTAGAAATTCTTTTGCTGTGATTTGAAGAGGTTGAAACAGTCTTATTAATGCTATTCCAAAGACTTCTCTGTAAAAAGAAACAAAATATATATCATAAGTGAATAACTACTTATATTTAAATTAGCAATATAATGTATGTTAGCTCACTTTAAGTGTGATATCAAAATAATTTTGACAGAACAGTAAACATTTCTTTAGATGAAAGCATAGAATTATTAAAAGTTATTACCTTTTTCTTTTTCCGTTCTTCTGCATTTCCTAGTAATATAGCTTGGTGCTTTAAAATGTCATTTACAAGAAATGTCACAACCTCTCTTACTCGGCCTTCCTTGACTGGTGTCCAGTTAATAGAAATCACAATTTTCTCTCTAGGCTATGAAAAAAAAAACATTTTAAATGACTTTTACAGTAATACATAATAATCAAACCACATCAGATAAAATTTAGAACATAATAAGAAATTAATAACTGTAAGTCATTGGCCACAACTGTTGTGAAGAAGGCGAGGAGCAGGTGGGTTTCATTCTTTTGCACAAAGATAGGAAGTTGGAACTGACTTCATCACATCTAACAAGTCACCTACAATCTACACTCACTCCATTACATGGAAAACCCAATAGGGTTCAAAACACCAATACGAGATACAATCAAATACTAATGTACACAAAAGCAATATAATAGTCTCTAAAACGTTTTGTTACAGTTGGGTATTTTTAACTTACTGATATGTTGCTGCTTCTTTAGATAACTAAACACACTATTTTCATTTCAAATGCACACCCATTCTTCACTTAGCACTATGGTTAGGTCCAAGTGTTAGCTGGTTATGTATAAATCAGCACTATGCTAAAGTGGAAGATGACCATAGGTATAACAAAATGATGGATGATTTCATCATTGCCTAACTGGAAAATCATGCCATCTCACAACTGCCAAACCACTGAGCGTCATGACCTAACCGACACATCACTTGAGCCCACACAGCCAGCATCATTCTCCTCTAACATTTGCTGTCAGACATATTTCACTAATGCACAAAATCATTGTTCAAATTTTCTACTATTGCTGTAATGAGAGCTAGTAAGGGAGAAGGTGGAGCTAATGACATTGCCCTATTGGAAAGTTTATAATAAAAGAAATATAAAAGCAATCAACTAAATCCCTTTTCTCCTATAAACTCCTCAAGTTCACTTACATCATCATCATTACTAATATGAGGAGACTTCATAGAATGAAAAGATAGAAACAAAAAATGTAAACTTTATTATTCAAGCTTCATCAAGCTCCAGACACCTTTACAAGTAATGATACCAACTACTGAGTTCATCCTCCATAAGGAGGCACTAGCAGCAGAGTGGGTAGGACCCTGGGCTGCTAACTGGAAGGCTGGCACTTCAAACCCCTCCACTGCTCCACAAGAGCAAGTTGAGGCTCTCTGTTCTCATAAAGACAGTATCAAAAACTTCTCATAGAGTCACTCTGTAATGAATCTTGGTGGCAGTGGGTCACGTGTTGGCCTGCTAACCACAAGGTCGATCGTTCAAAACCACCTGCTGCTTCATGGGAGAAAGACAAGGTTTTCTAATTGAGAAGATTTGGTTTCAGAAACCCACGTTGGCAGTAAGTTCAACTCTGCCCTTGGCTATGAGTCAAGACCAACTCAATGGCAATGGGTTAAAGAAGCGAGATTTCTGGGAATGTAACCAGGTCAAAGTCATCTGTTTTATGTGATTAGCCGAATCATATTCAACTTACTGCCACTGAGACGATGCTGACTCATAGCAATCTTTGGGGCGGGGGGCATCTCTGCCCTCTGGTGGTCATGAAAGCTACCCAGCCTTGCTCCTGAGAGCCGCTACTGGATTTGAACTGCCGAGCCAGTGGGCCACAGCTCCGCACTCTACCACTACGCCATGGGGGTTCCGACCCCCCATAGCAATCTTATAGGACAGAGTATAAGAGACCCAGTGAGTTATCAGATGAACTGTTACCAAGAGGAGAATGCCCCATCTGGTGCATTCGAACTATTTACCTTGCAGTTTGCAGCCCAATGTGCAACTTCTACTCCACCAGGGCTCTTGAATAATATTTTTTACAATTATTAACTGTTAATAATATTTTAAAATCCATGCACCTTAAAGGGTGGGTTTTTTTTTTTTTTTTTCTGGTTAGGAGGCAAAGTGAAGTCAGAAGGAAACACATCAGGACTGGAAGATGCTTTCTCACTGAAACTAACAAAACTGGCCTTGTGTGAGAGAGAAACAAGCATGAACATTATTTTCCTGGAGAAAAACTTTCCCATGTTTTGGTCTGCGGAAACTTTGGCAAATTTTTGCAAATCAGTCATAACAAGCAAATGTTATAATTCTTTGCCTCTCCAGGAAACCGACAAGCAAAAATGCTTTAAGCACTCCCAAAATCTGTTGCTATGACTTTACTCTTTACTAGTTAATTTTGGTTTGGTTTGGTTTGGGGGGGGTGGGCGGGTAGAGACATCACTGCCCTCTGGTGGTGGGAGTAGGAGGCCCAGCCTTGTTCCTGGAGAGCTGCTGCTGGATTTGAACCTCCAATCCAGTGGGCCGCAGTGGGGCTCAGCCTTTACTAGTTAATTTTTGCTTTAACTGGATTACTTCCTCCTCTTGGTAGCCATTGCTTTCATTGTCTTCAGAACCTTTCTGATAAAGCCATGTTCCATCTTCTGCTTACAATTATTCCAAAAAATGCATCAGGATCTTGAATACATTTATCATCTCCAATTGAAGGTCTGCTCTTGTCTGCAATTGATCTGAGTGCAATAGTTTGGACACCCATAGAATGGAAACTTCTCAGTTCCGATTGTGAATGCTAAATCAATCTTAATGTCTACAGCATTGGTTACTGTTTCCACTATTAATCATTTTTCTTCAATTAAAAAATCAAACCAAACTCACTGCCAAGTCAATTCCAACTCATAGTGATTTCTTAATTTAGAGCATCCAATAGATTAATTTTTCCTCTCAAATTAATGTGAATGATCTGACAGTGTGTACATCATCTTCAACATCAGTCCATTCCTTCTTAAGTAGCTATCCATTTGTAAATTGTTGATTTCTTTGGGGGCAATGTCCCTGTTAACTGAAAGTTGCCACCATTCTTCCACCTAAGCTTCACCAGAAATCGAATGCTTGTTCTGCTTCAATTTTAACAGACTTCAAGTTGCTCTGACTTTTTTCAAATTGATGTCTTAAGCTTCTTAGGGCCTTTAAGTGGATTTTGCTGTAAGAAGTTAGTATAAGTTTATTTTGGTGCAGTTTTTGTTTTAATCCATGAAGGTTTTTTTTTCCATAATATACATTTTCCATGAATTTTTTCCCCATGAATCTTAAGACCCTTCATATTTATAAATTCCTTATTATATTTCTGGAATGAATACAAATATCTTAAATATTCATTTAGTCCTAATATGGGCTTCTATCTGCTCTGATTATGCATATATGGAGGGGGGGCATCACTGCCCTCTGGTGGTCATGGGAGCTACCCAGCCTTGCTCCTGGGGAGCCGCTGCTGGATTTGAACCGCCAAGTCTGTGGGCCGCAGTCCCGCACTCAACCACTATGCCACCAGGGCTCAGTCCGATTATGCATATTTTACATGGATGATATAACCTAGTCCAGAAAGCTTAAAGTATCTCAAGCTTTAAGTATCTCATCTGTTTATTAGAGCTCAGGCAGCTCTGCCTCCGCAGTCCAGATTTTAGTACCTACATCCACAATCTGGAAATCATATAGACGGACCTTAGCTCTTAAATATAAATCCTTGGCTGAAACTATAAACTCTATATCTGCTGTTTTTCAGGGGGTACAGATGAGCTTTTATTTCAAAGGAGAAACTATAGAGCATGATAAAGAGCTGGGGTTTTTTTTAAATTGAAGTTTATAAGCCAGTTAATGTAAAAAGTAAAATCTTTGTTCCACATTATGACAATAAGTAAAAACTATTATGTAGCTAAAAAACCTATTATGCAGATATACACACACACACACACACACACACACACACATATATACCTTTTCTATAAAAAGGAAAGGGGACACACAAAAGAGACACAAGCCCATCATCAATTCAATTCCACCTAACAGACATTCAATATAGGGTTTCCAAGACCAAATTTTTCCAAGTATACATGAGCCACTAATAACATATGTCAATGAACCTCCTAGTGGAGTTGCTTCTCACTGCTGTGTTAAATGGTTCTTACCCAACTAATTCAGACCTCCTTGGTTAGTGGATTAATACCATTCTTCCAGAGGTTCTACTGAATGGAAAGGCCACAAAAGTCAAAATCAGAATGTAAATTCCCTGAACTTTGATGATGGGCCAGAGCAACTCAGTAAAAACTAAGGCGTGAAACATCATAAAATGAAAATTGATTCAATGTCAACACTAAACTGCCAACAAAAAGGGGGGGAGGGGAGAGGGTGGTGGTGGTAAAATACCAAACTATGCACACCACACCTGAATGTCAAAACAATCCTAATGCGATTTCTTCCTGTAGACGTTTAGCAAAAACAGTTCTCTATCTCTCTGTCTCTCTCTGTGTCTCTGTCTCTCTCTCTCTCTCACACACACACACAATACATAGTAATACGGCTGGTAGCAAGCACTCAAAAAAGCTGATTTCTCTGTATTATTTCAGAGTACACTAAAAGAGTATTAATAATAAAGTTACCATTTATTAATTTAGAATTGCAAGAACATTTCACAATGCCTGACATTTATTCAAAATGCCTCTCTACATAATGGGGAATAGTGGTGGCGGAAGGGTTGAATTCTCGCTCTCCGGGCCAGTTGGGTCGCGGCCAATGCGCCTCATACACACCCACCACCCAACTGTCAACCGAAGCTCCCTTGCACAAAGCTGCGATGCGGAACAGGTTTCAGTGCAACTTCCACTCTCAAGCGGCCTCGGGAGCAAGGGCTGGGATGTACCGGGGAAACGCGGGGAGGGAAAACCACAGATCGCAACGCTCGGGGCGGCATCAAATCCTGGGGCTGGCGCTGGAGCAGACAGCGGTTTGTCCAGAGCACCAGAGGCCCTCGCGGTGACTGGAGGGACACCAGCTACCAACAGCGAATCCGCAAAATCAAAACAAACCCGGTTGGGCAATCCATTTCGAGTCCTAGCGACGCTACTGGACCGAGCGGAATCACCGCAGCTTCCCAACTTGTGAATCTGCCCGAGGCAGGTGTCCTCATTTCTCCCCCAACCGGAGGTTGGTGGCTTGCAACCGCAGAACTCGTGGTTGGTAGCTGAGAGCTGAACAACTGCGCCACCAGGCCGATAGAAATACTTCGAAGAGTCTGCGTTTGAAAGTGCTGTCATCATCCCCGTCCCCGATTGTCCTGGCAATCCAGGGCCTCAGGATTCGCCCGTCAGCGGGGAAAAGGGTCTTTCCGAGAGCCCGCCCCCCTCCGGCCCGGCGCCCCTCCCCTCTACCTGCAGCAGGAACCCGCGCGTCGCGATGCTGAAACCGCGGTCGGCGGCCGGGAAGCGGCAGATCCTCACTTGGGCCGCCTCCTCGTTGGGATTGTCCAGGGTGAGAGACCGTGTCCGGGAGGCGCCCAGGCGGACGTCACCGAAGCAGAGGAAAGGCGACTTGCAGAAGTGACTGAGAGACAGGACGGGCGGGGAGGCCGCCTCCTCGGCGAGCCCGGGGCCCCGCAGCCTGGCCGGCGTCCTCCGCTCGGTGGGACTCAGCTCCCAGTAGCTTCGGCCCACACGCCGGGTCGCCATGGCGGCTCCGAGACCCCACGAGGCTGCTGACCGCTTCCCCTCAACGCTGGCTGTGGAGATGGGGAAAGTCGACTCGCCCGGCCTTTTGCAGTGCCCGCGCCCGAGGGGAAAAAGGGACTCAATGCGGCAAATCCACAGCCACCTGCGATGCCAAACAGCTAAAGCTTTCTGCCTGCGTTTAAACCTCCCGCCTCCGCCAATGAGCGCCTCCGGGCACCGCCCACTTAACAAAGAGAGCCAATCACTGCGCAGCAGATGCCACTGGCCAATCAGACCGCAGCGCCTTGTTTAAACGCTTGCCTAAGCGGTCAGTGTGTCTTTGCAAAGGAAGCAGGAGTTCTGAGGCTTCCGCGAGCCGGTTGCTAGTAGTAGAATTCCCCCGAGGATTCTTGTCTGCAGCAAGTGTTCCTGGGAAGAGAGTAACAGCGTTTCCAAAACAAACATAGTCATCACTCGGGTTGCCGGGCACAACCGTGAACTAAGCGGAAGTCATTTAAGTCTCTTCTTATTTAACATTATCCCTTCCAAAATTACATCAATTAACTAGCTTTCCTTTCGCAATCCTTTGGTTCTTAACGGGAGAAATAGGAAAATGCAAGCGTTAGTGAGCGTGAACGTGCATAGTTCAGTGACTGACTGAAGCAAGTGATCAGTAAAGTTGCATTCTGATTCTTACTGCTGGATGCTGACTACATGATTTACATGAACACCGAAATCAGGTGTCCCATGATTCACAAGTTATCCTCTTGACAGGAGATGTCTCTGACAAGTGACTCCTCTGTTTTTACTGTGATCGCAGGTATCCAGGGTTGAGGAGCCCTGCTAGCGTGCTCGTACTCCACACACTGAGCAATGCGAAACCACCAGTGGAACTTCAGGGGGAAAAAATGAGGCTTTCTGCTCCTGTAAAAGGTGCCTCATCTGTAGGTAAAGGACTTCCCCTTACAGAAGGTCGCGGGGAGGAAACAAAACAGGTGCAGTGTAGATGAAACATACAACTTTCCTCTAGTTCTTCAATGTTTCCTCACCCCCGCCCCCCCACTATCACGATCCCAATTCTACCTTACAAATCCGGCTAGACGACAGGCTATGCACTGGTACAGATAAGAGCTGGAAACACAGGGAATCCAGGACAGATAAATCCCTTCAGGACCAGTGGTGAGAGAGATGATGGTGGAGGAAAGGTGAAGTAGAAAGGGGGAACAGACCCCAAGGATCTACGTGTAACCTCTCCCTGGGGGACAGACAACAAGTGAGTGAAAGTAGATATCGAACAGTATAAGATATGACAAAGTATAATAATTACAAATTATCAAGGATTCATGAGGGAAGGGGGAGTGGGAAAGGGGGGGGGAATGAGGAGCTGATGCAAGGGCTTAAAGCAAATGTTTGAGAATGTTGAGGGCAACAGATGTGCTTGCCACACGATGGACTTACTTATGCATTGTGATAAGAGTTTTGTATGAGCCCCCAATAAAATGATATTTTGGGGAGGGGGACATCACTGCCCTCTGATGGGAGAGGGAGGCCCGGCCTTGCTCCTGGAGAGCTGCTGTTGGATTTGAACCACCAAGCCAGTGGGCCACAGTCACGCACTCAACCACTTCGCCACCAGGGCTCGGTCCAGTGATTTTTTTTTTTTTAAGTTACAGTCTTAGACACCCACAGGGGCGATTCTCCCCTGTCCTATAGGGGTGCTGTGAGTCAGAATCGACTCGACGGCAATAACTTTGGAGGTCTGAGTTTTAGAAGTCTTGGGTGACACAAGCTATTTGCCATCTGTCTGCCATCTGTCTGCTCAAACCCACACAGCAGTTGTACAGAATAAAGATTACAGCTAAGAAAAACCCCTGGAAATACCAGGGTAACCAAGCAACAAAGACAATTTCCTGAATAAAATTAAAGCTTACATAGCCTTCTTACTATATGCCAGAGGTTGTTTTAAGCACTATAAGTATTTATCTCAATCTTTGTCTAAACCTTATGAAATATGTACTATTCTCTATATTTCACAGAGAAGGAAATTGAGGGCAAGAGAGGTTAAATAACTTGTCTAAGGGCATGTGCACAGGAAATGTACACAGGCAACGAATAGCAAACTATATATATACACACATACATATATATACATACATAAGTGATATATATACATATATACATACATACTTGGGTGCACCCATATGTAGAACAATGTAGAAAGAAAAACCCTTCAGTGGAGGAAAGATGAGGAAGATATTATATGAAATGATATTGAATGACATCCTAGTTTGAACTAAGGTTAAACCCTGTTACTTTCAAATATTTTTAAATAAGTAACATTGTTTTCTTTAATCTAGTCCTCAGGATTTATGCACCATGAACATGCTACTTTGGAAACCAAAAAAAGTACAATTTTTATAAACAAATATCCTCATGTAAATTATAATTATTTTCAAATTGGATAAATTTACACTTGCCATTTCATACTATATGAATAGCAGAAAATTATTTACTTATGTTTTATTGACTTTACAAAGACATTTGACTGTATGGATCATACAAAAAAACTATGGATAGACTTGAGAAGAATGGGAATTCCATAATACTTCATCGTGTTCATGTGCAACCTGCACATGGATCAAGAGCCAGTCGTGTGAACAAAACTCACTGCCAGAGTGTCAATTCTGCCTCATAGGGACCCTGTGGCGCACAAAACTGTCCCTGTGGGTTTCTGAGACTATGACTCGACCAGAGTAGACAACCTTGTCTTTTCACTCAGATTTCCAAGTAGTTTTGAATTACTGACCTTATAATTAGTAGCACAATTTATAACCACTATAGCACAGGCAAGAGAATACTGCAAATTTAAAATCAAGAAAGGTGTATATCAGGGATATATCTTCTCATATGCTAACAAATAGTCAGAGAAGCTGGAATATGGCATAAGGATTAGAGGAAGGCTTATTTAATTAAAAAATTAATAGTCTGTAGTACGCTCATGGCATGGTCTTCCATGCTGAAAATGAGCAAGACTTGAAGTACTTGCTGGTGAAATGCAAGGTTTACAACCTTCAGTATGGATTATGACTCAATGTAAAGAAAACCAAAATCCTCACAACTGGACCAATAGGGAACATCACGATAAATGGAGAACAGATCAAAACAACAGGCTTTTGTTTTGCGTGGATCTACAAGGAATGCTCCTGGAAGCAGAAGTTAAGAGTCAAACTACACATTACATTGGGTAAATCTGATGTATAAGACTTCTGAGAAGCATTAAAAAGCAAGGATTGAGTTTAAGGACTAAAGTTCACCTGACCCAAGACATGGTATTTTCTATTGCCTCATAAACATGTGAAATTTGGATACTGAATAAGGAAGGCCAAAGAAGAAGAGTTGATATATTTGAATTATGGCATTGATGGAGAATATTGAAAGTACCATCGACTGCCCCAAGAACTTGGAAGAAGTACAGTCAGAATGACCCTAACAAGCAAGGATGGTAAGATTCCCTCTCCTGTACTTTGGACATTTTATCAGAAGAAACAAGTTCTTGAAAAAGGGCATCATGCTTGGTGCTGTAAAGCAGCGATGAAAAGGAGGAACCCAGGTGAGAGATGGGCATAGTAGCTGCAGCGGTGGGATCACAAGAAAACATTTGTGCGGATGGAACAGAACCTGGCGGTGTTTTCATTCTGTTTACACAAGGACACACTGGACAACACTTGACAACATTTCATGCTCAGTGTTAGTCATCAAATTAATGTTATAAATACAAGCTTTCATAAAGTAAAACAAAAATCCCTTTAGACATGGGTTTTAACTTTTAACAGGATATGAGTATTGCTCTCCAATATCACTTTTCATATTTTTTCTTCATAAAGTCTGGCTATCATGATTTGAAAGAAGAATGAACTCTACTTGTATCTTTTTTAATTTGCCCCTCAAGCTTCATTTCTCACCCTTTTATGCCTGTTAATATGTTGGCACAAGTAGCTGGAAATGACTCTAATAGCCAACCAACTTCACTAATCAAAGAGTGGATTCAACACTGGTTTACTTGGGTTAAAATGATGGAACCTTTATTTTGTAAAATATCCAAAGGGCTTGAGAGATATCAATATGTGAAATCTACTCAGCCACCCCTTACCACCTCAACTCCTTCCCCCCCCCCCACCCACACACACACTAATTCATTGATGAGGGTGACTTGGAAATCACTGCAGAGTCCTATGATACTAGTTGTCTACAGACCAGATATGGTGATCCCAGTGCCTTTATATCAATTCTGACTCACAATAGTAAGGAAGGCTCTAATGAGAATGGGTCATCTTACCTCAATGATAGGACCCACATATGATAAAGGGCAGTGGAATTTAATAGACAAGATGACAGAACCACAACATTCAAGGACTAGATAGTAATTAGAGGAAAGAATCTGTGAGAATAACTAGGATCCACTGATATAAGATGGGTGATATGCTTAGGTTCAGTTTGACCTATGAAATTAAAAGAATTCTACATCTCAAAGCAGAAGATGGAATCCATGGATCTAAAGACCCTTAACTAAGAAAAATCTTTCCCCAATGAGAAAACATCCTGCAACATGAATTGAGCCTATAGTATTCACTTTCCTACTTCACAGACAAATGTTTGAAGATGACCTTGATGCATGTGGGACTAACCTCAAAGCTAGTGATTCAAACCCACCAGCTTCTTTGGAATCAGAGAGGAAACTTATGGAAGATGGCACCTAGTACTTAATCCATCTCTTATAGCATCCAGTAGAATGATATTCAGCTAGAGTTCCAATACAAAATAAGAATAGACATACTTTATTATCAGCAGAATTTTCACATTGCCTTACAGTTCCAAAGAGTAAAGATAATTATGATAGAAAAGGTTCAATAGAAGTCCCTTTAACTCCCCTTCCCCATGAACCCCCCCCCACTAATCCCTATATCTCTATGATAACAAAACAAACAAACAAACAAACCATAACTCACTGCTATCGGGTTGATTCCAACTCATAGCATCCCTGTAAAACAGGTTTGAACTATATTAAGGTGTGTGTCAGTCCGGGTAGACTGCAGAAACAAATTCATAGGCACGCATATGTGTATAAGAAAGAGTTTCATATACAAAAGTAACGGGACATTGAGAAAACATCCCAGCCCAGTCCAGAACAAACCCATGAATCTGACATTAGCCCATATGTTTGATACAAATCTGTCAATTCTTCTTCAGAGTCACACAACACATGCAAAGACGCTGAGCAAAGGAAGATCACAGGCCAGTGGGTGAGAAACCTTGTGGATCCAGTGGCGGTGAAAGCATCTTAAAGCTTCTTCATGTGGCTCTTCCAGGTCTGAGACTCTGGCTCCATCGGTGTGTCTCCATGTGGTTCATTTGCAGAAATGTCTTACAGGGACGGGGCCAATGTCCTGCCTCCAGAGAACTATTTATCTCCTTAGAGCCTCCAAATTGACAGGATAAACTTCACCCCATGACTCTTAAGTTTCAAATTGACTACAGATTATGTAGCTACCACAAGGTAGCTGATAGACATTGGGCCTCTACTCAAGTGTTCCCTCAATACAAGAACACTGTTCTAATAACTCAGCACTCTGTGATGCTAACCTTTTTGGCATTATTGCTGAAGACAAAGTGGGTATGTAAGCAAATGTGATGAAGAAAGCTGATGGTGCCCAGCTATCAAAAGATAGAGGGCCTGGAGTCTTAAAGGCTTGAAGATAAACAAGTGGCCATCTGATTGAGAAGCGACAAAACACTTGGAAGAATCACACCAGTCTGTGTGATCATGGGGTGTTGAAAGGATCAAGTATCATGTATCAAAGATTCAGAACAAAAAATCATATTGATGTGAATGAGGGGAAAGGCAGAGTGGAGACCCAAAATTTATCTGTAGACCATTGGGCATCCCTTCACAGAGGGTCCACAAGGAAGAGATGAGCCAGTCACGGTGCATTATAGCACCAAAGAAACATATGACTTTCCTCTAGTTCTTCAATGCTTCCCCCCACCCACTCCATGACCCTAGTTTTAAGTTACAAATCCAGCTAAAGCAGAGCATGTACATTGGTACATATAAGAGTCTGCAACACAAGGAATTAAGCACAAATAAACCCCTACCAGGAAGATAGGGGGAAAGTAGGAGGAGAAGGGGAATTGATCACAATGATCAGTACATAGTGGCTCCACAGGAGGGCGGAGAACAGAATAGTGGATAAAGGGAGACAGCAGTTGGTGTAAGACATGAGAAAATAATAATTTATAAATTATCATAAGGGAGGGAGGGTGGAGAGGAGGGGTAAACAAGAGAGCTGATACCAAGGGCTCAAGCAGAAAGAAAATGTTTTGAAAATAATGGTGGCAACACATGCACAAATATGCCTGACACAATGAATGTGCGCATGGATTGTGATAAGAGCTGTAAGAACCCCCAATAAGATAATTAAAAAAAAAAAAAGAACAGCTCTTTGGGTTTCAAAGACTGCTCTTTACAGGAGTGGAAAGCCCTGTCTTCTCTCCCATGGAGTGGCTGGTGGTTTTGAACTAATGACTTTGCAGTTAGTAGTCCAATGTGTAACTAACATGCCACCAGTTCTCTATATTCCTCCGTGATAGTAAACTCAAAAGCAATGCAATTCCTTTAAGGCACTTTCAGAGATTACTTTGCAGGTTGGAGAGAGGCGGAGAGGGTAGTTACAATCATCTACCCATTCATGTCCTTTGTATGGACAGCAGAAAAGCCAGACGGGACCTAGAAAAATGACAACAGATGATAGCAGTGAGGTGATGATGGCAATTGCTGCTATAGTTTCAAATGTATTGTCTTTTATACAGAAATCAGCCTATCTTTGCCACTAGTTTGCTATCATCGGGCACCGCCTATTTTCAGGGGGGGGGGGGCAGCGCATCACTGCCCTCTGATGGGAGTAGGAGGCCCAGCCTTGCTCCTGGAGAACTGCTGCTGGGTTTGAACCGCCAAGCCAGTGGTCCACAATCCCACATTCAACCACTATGCCACCGGGCCTCAGCCCCGGGCACTGCCTATTAATGTGTCTTTATTCATCTAGTAAGAAAGGACTGGAGCAGTTTGCACGGCATCTCTGTCAAGCCTTAAGACTAGTCATGTGTTTATCTTAGTTATAATATTGTTCTCAAATGAATCCTAATCTTGCTTTCTCCGAATACTTCATTAGCCCATTATATTGATGACATTTGCTAGTTTGACCTGTTGAGCAAGAAATAGCTGTCAACAAATAAGAGGATTTGAGATTTTTACTCCACTTCAAAGCTAATTAGCTTTCCACATCCATGAATGCTGGCAGAAGATTAAAGATTCTTGAGGGCTGAGCCCTGGTGGCGTAAGTGGTTGAGTGTGGGACTGCGGCCTGTGGGTTTAGTGGTTCAAATCCAGTGGCGGCTCTCAGGAGCAGCACTGGGTAGCGCCCATGACTACCAGAGGCAGTGATGCCCCCCCAACAAAACAACAAAAAAGATTCTTGAATTGGAGACAAAAAGGGCCTTCGTTCTTGCTCATGCAAACATAGTAGCCAAATGGCATATTCATTTTCCCTGCCTCTCCCTGCACCCTAAGTACCAGGAGGACAGTACAAAGAGCTTATGGTGAGTGCCTGCACACGCGGTGGGTTGCATTGCAGGAGGGGATCACACTGGATGTGGGTAGTATCTTTGTATAGCACACTGTTGGAAAGTATCCTGAAATGTTTCTCCCTGAGAGCACCAGCTGGAGAAATGGGCTAGGTAACAATGGTCAATGCCCTGCATTCTTGGCAAACCTGTAAAGCAGGTCAGAATTGTTCAGGGCCCATGGATAGGTGCCCCTCCCAATAGGCACAAGAAGTTGAGATGCTGGTCGTCAAACAAATGTAGAGAAGATGGGAGATTAACTGTCACTAAAATTCATCTTTTCGTGACACTGATAAATTTTTAGGTATCCATTGGTCTGAGAAACATCAGGATAGATCATCTAAAAGCAGTGGTTCCCAACTTCCCTAATGCCATGGGCCTTTAATACAGTTTCTCTTGTGGTGGTGACCCCCAGCCATAAAATTATTTTCACTGCTACTTCCTGTCATTTTACTACTGTTATGAATCTCAGTGTAAATATCTGATATGTAGGATGTATTTTCATTGTTACAAATTAAGCATCATTAAAGCATAGTGATTAATCACAAAACAATATGTAATTATATGTTGTGAAATATTTATTTTAATGACAAATCAATGAATTTTTGTCTTGAAGCATGGTTTAGTGTGGGTAACAGTCTCCACACCGGATATTTGTATGTAAGCATATCTGCATGTGGGTGGACCTGCCTGGAGATGGATAGAGGAGCAGTGTCTCAGTCCCTAAGACCATCAGAAATATGTGTTTTCTAATGGTCTTAGGCAATCCAAAGGGGTCATGACCCACAGGTTGAGAACCACTGCTCTAGAGTCAGCTTTTTTTTATAATTTTGTACCATTTAGCTGTAAGGCTTCTTTACATTTTGGAGATGACCCATACTTTACTAGAGCATGTCTTTCCACATCACTACCTACTTAAGAACTCTAAAACTCACAAACCACAGCTGCCCAGCGATTTAAACACAAGACACTCTGAAACACAGACTAGAGTCTCAGGAGATGTCACAGCCTGGAACTCCAGAGGGTGAGCAGTTCAAACCCACCAGCCACTCCACAGAGAAATAGGCGGTTTTTTACCCACTTAAAGAGCTGCAGTCTTGAAATCCCACAGGAGCCATTCAACTCTGGAGTCAGAATCCACTCAGTGGCAGTGAATGTGTTGTTGTCGAAATTAGCCTCTACCATTTGAAAAGCAGCTCCTGATTTTAGAACTGAATTGTGGTAGAGACTGGGATAAGGGACTGGGGGCCCAACTTGCCCTGCATCAACTAGTATCTAGTCCAGAGACCATAAACTACAGGACCAATCGGGCCAGCTGCTTTTCGTTCATAAAGTTGTCTTGGAATACTGCCACGTCCTTTCCTTGTCATGTTGTCATGGGCTGCATCTACAAATGTCCTTGAGCCGAGCAGCTGTAACAGAATTTGTAAGGCCCACAAAGCCTGAAGCAGTTACTAGCTGAACCTTCACCCCAAACTTTGCTGACTGCTGCTCTAATCCAAAGAACCATGAACTTGGTTGTGGCAGGCAGCATTCCACTGCTAGACAAAGCGGGCACACCTAGGACCAGAACTGAGCAAGCCAAGATCACACTGGAGCACTGCACAAACCAGTGACTAGAATCTTCTCCTGTCATGCTGCCTCTTCGTCCATCTACACCTAGAACCGGGATGTTCCTACCAACAACTTCACAAAGGAAGAAAAAGGCCTACTTAGCACATGGATTTGTATGGTGGTCCAGATCGGAAGAGTGCTACACAGAGCAGTTTGGACTTCAGGATAGATGTAAAAGATGCAGGTGAAGTGCAGACCTCTGAGTCCACAGTATTCAGGATTGTACATTGGCCATTCCACTTGAGCAGGAAGAAGGCCCGGCCGGCAGTACAGCTCTGTGCTGATTCATGGGCAGTGGCTATCTGGTCTAAGCTTTAGAAAAATGCAAAATGGAAAGTGAGTGATAGGTAGGAAAGTATGCAAGCAGCTCTCACAGCCTAGGTGTGGATTGTTAGGAAAAGGGAGTCTTGTTAAGTGCCCATGCGAGACCATCGGATAATCAGGTAAACAGAATATACCCTGCGGAGATGCGCCTCTCTTCTCAGCCAGTCCACTGGTGACTCAGTGGATCCATTTACTAAGTGGCCAGGGCAACTGAAAGGGGGAGGAGAATGGTCTCAAATGACCTCCCCTTAGTGTGGCTACTCTGGCTACTGCCAAATGTGCAAACTGCAGCCCCTGAGGCCAACACTCAGCTCTCACTGTGACTGACGCCACCACTCTCCAGCTACCTATGCAGGTGGACCCCAATTAACTCCTATCACAGAAAAGGCAAGAATTTGTCTCCTGGAGAGGCATTTTCTCAGGGAACATTATGCCTTTTCTGTTATTCATGCATTTACAAGCAGTTTTCTAACTAAGTGGGTTAAGTGCTGGACAGCTAACCGCAGAGTTGGCTAAGCCCACGGTCAACTCCAGGGGAGAAAGATGAGGCTAACTGCTCCCACAGGTTGAGCCTCAGAAACCCCATGGAACAACTCTATTTCTGCCCAACAGGCTGTGACTTAGAATTGGCTCAACAAATGTTTGTTTTTAACCAACGAGTCTGTGATGGCTTAAATATATGTTCACAAATTATTAATTACTCCTTTCTCCAATAGAGGAAGTTGGTTTCTCTTCAGTGGGGGCTGACTTTATGACTGAATGTGGCTACATGCAAGATTAGGTTCCAGACTACAACTTCCATTTGGGATATTTTCTCTCATCTTCTTCTTCTTCGATCACTTTTGGGGGGATACCTGTTGCTGTCCATCTAGGAGCCCTCTAGAGAAGCATTGTATGAGAAAGCAAGGCTTGCTACCCTATGAGGCTGGAAGCCACGCTGGCCCTATTCTGCCAGTTTACAGCCTTATCACCTATAATGCAACCTTATGAGACATCCTGAGCCAGACACCTCAGCGACTGTTTCCAATCTTCAGAAACTATGAGTAAACAAATGCTTACTATTTGAAGGGACTAAATTTGGGGTCACTTTTTAGACAAAAGGTAACAGAACATCCTACACTCATTTTGCTCCAAATAGAAGAGTTTACAGAAACGAATTCGTGCTCATAAGGATTTGCTGGTCTTCCAATGTTTTAAAGCAGCTGCCTTGGCAGCATAGGCTGGCTTGTTGATGACTTCGGTGTATCCCGGAAAGGAGACAGCTTTCTCGCCTGGTTTGGGACCTGACCTACACGCATGGACATTTTGTCTTCAACCAGTATCTGTCTCTCCCTTGGCAGTCTGGAAGTGAGGAGAGGAGAGGTAAAAGGGCACGATTTAGTGTCCCTCATAACTGATTCACATTCCCCTTTTTAAAAATAGCATAATATGACTACTTCAGGGAAGAATAGTCTCTATTAAGATTTGCATTTATATTAGCCAATTAAAACCATTAGTTTAAGACATCTAATCTATAAAATATTTTGGAAGATGCTTATGTGGTAAGAAACAACTAAGATGTAAATGAAGTTTGGTTTTCCCTGCTCATGATCTCTGAGCTCAGTATTTAAGGCGGTCTGCAGACTACAACAGGCCCTTTAACAACGTTTAAGAGCCAAGCTCCTACAGTTGAAAATTCATACATAACTAATAGTTGACCTTTGAACAATGTGGAAAGTGGGTTTGAACTGCGCTGGATCATTTAAATGTGGATTTTTCCCCCTCTGTGGAGACGATCAGCATCACATGGCATTATGTGGATGCGCCCAATATCTGAGCTCACAATTATAGCCATAAGAAAACAAAAACAAAAACCTAGACAGAGTGGGCCCATGCTGTTCAAACCTCCATCGTTCAAGTGTCAACAGTACTGCATTCCCACACTATGAAAATGCATTTTCAAAAAACCTAAGTATGCTTTATTAGGACAAAAGAACTTTACATTTATTTTAAATATCAAATAACACAAAGAACTAGGTTCAATATACAATACACGTCTTACTCTTTACAGAGAACTGAGTTTTTCTATAAGGACATTTCTACTTAAGAAACATGAGACAACTTAAATAACTATAAAATTCACAACATACTTTACACGGTTGACAAAGTGATGAAATTTGATAGTTCAGAGTTTCTATTTGCAATTCTTTTAAAAATGTCTTTAGTAATTAAGAACAAAAATCATGACTTGAGCTCTAAAGCTACGTTTATAAACATTAATGTACACTTTAATGTACACCATAAATCTCTTTGATCAGAACATTTAATATACAATGTGGAGCAGCTGTATACAAAATGCCCACCTTCATATGCATTGTTTTGGCACACACACTCAATTGCAATAATTTTTCCTGTAGGGCTAAAATTTGTCTGACTGCTGGAAAGAACAAGAATTTAGTAATTATACTATAATGCATTGTTCCATTCTAAAAGAAGCAGAAATACCAAGCAAAGAGGCACACTAACAGGAAATGTGTACACGTGTTTCATTCAAGAAAAGCTCTAGAATTTCCAACAGTCATGCAAATATTGAAACCACTCTGTTACTCAAGAATTTGGGGGTTGGAAGGCTTTTCCCATCTTGTATAACTTCAATGTTCTAAATATATTTCCTTTATATAAATGGATGAGTTACATGTAGTTACAGAGCCTAAATTTAAATCATTTGGGATTTTCATTAGCCATAGCCTTCAGATTATTACAAATAAATTTGAACATGAAGAGTAAACAAAAAGCAAACCCTCTAACAAATCCCCTTCCTCTCATTAGTCACACATCTAACCCCACTCTCTTATTTCCCAGAAAGTACACTAGCGTTCTTTAAGTACAATTAATTTCAGAGGAAACAAGGGGAAAGCCGACTGTGAGAAAGTGCATGACAACAGATCTGAGGAAGGATTCCTAATTCCTAGAAATTGGCTAGAAAGTTATTGCCATAGTATCCATCATTCACTTTAATAGCAAGTAACATTTCACATAATAACATTTAGAGTTTTAGAAATTCTATCTTTACATCTAAAGAATAGAATTTTAGTCATTTTTATTTTGGCACTGAATCAGAATAATCTAAATACAGCTTTGCTTAAAAGTCCTAATTTCTCCTGAGTTAATCAACTCAAGTTATATGCTACTTGCAATGCTGCTGATCTTAATGAGAAACTCATTTCAAACCATAACCTCTTGATTCAGTTTTAGGCAAACTGAAATAAGCAGCTGTTTAGGGCACAGCTGTGTGGTCATGACACCTGGTTTCTTGTGGAACCCAAAGTGAAAACAGGCAAAAAGGGAGACATGGGGATTGAGAGTCAGACACACCACTCTTATTTTCCTTTATTTGTCAGATTCTTCTAATAAGCATCTATAGACATGCCCAGGAATGGTTCATGGCAACTATAAAGCTCACACTAGAGATAGACATTATGATGTATAAATCATAGAAAAATATAAACGTTCACACTACTACTTAGTGTCAGTTTCCCTAAATCAACTTAAACAAAACAAAACAAAACAAAATTGCTGCCTAACCAGCAGGCAACATAACACAGGACCATTAACAACAACAAAAACAACAGAAATACCATTTATTAACCAGGTCAATCTAGTGAGCAGAATCAACTCTAAGTAACTACATAAACACATTGAAAGGCACAAAGCTTTCCATCCAGAACAGACTGGGTATAAAAGGGTGCTGTCGAGAGCTGACGCCCCTCATCATTGACTTCTCACCAATGAATGATACAGTTAAGAGACGGTGCGGTGAGAACATTCAAGCTTATAAATGCATCACTTTTTGTTTTTGACTGCAATTACAGCTAAAACCCATGAAGATATATTAGCCCTTAACTAACAGTTTACAGTCACCCCCCAAAAAGATATTTTGACACATTTTAGAGGGACAGAAAGTCGGAGTACCTATCTCATGTCCTCCCACCACCGGCAAGGCAGCCACTGCATGAAGCACCATCAGATGAGAACCCTGTGTGTTTGGCTGCATTTCTCCCCAGCAATAAGTGTCTGCTGGTTAAAAGTATACAAATACCACCATTTGTACAGTGATTGGTTAAATCTTGCTGGTATGAGGAACATGGGTAATTTAGGTTGTTAAAAAATAGGTGTTTTGTTGCTGATTGTTGGTTTTTTATAAAAATAACCTCAACATGACTTTAAAAAAATCTAAGGCAAAAATTATTTTAAGGGCGTAGTGTAAAAAATAAGCTTATTACTTAATATTTGATAGTATCCATTTAAAAGACAACATTCAATTAATTGAACTGAGAAAAACTGAGCATTCTTACTTGTAATTGATATGTCAGTATGACTATCTAGTCCCAAAGTATTTTCTTCTGCTCTTATTTTTACAAACATAAATACAAACAAGTAATCTGTAGTACCCAAACTAACAATTTTCATAAAAGAATCCATAATCCTAGGACTTCCACTGGGCTTCTTTGGACAGTATTTATTGACACAACATACAATTTAAATTCTTTTAAACTATTTAATACCTACAAAAAATCTTTGGTACATGTAAGTAAAAACCAATTATGTTAAGAAATTTCTCTGAACTTCATAAATAATTCCATTTATACATTAAGTGCTAACAGCTAAGTGCTATCAACTAAAAATAATTTAAAACAATAAATTATAGTCATAAAAAATTCTGAATGAGGCTAAACTTAGTTGCAGTAATCACAATTGTAAGTACAGTTATAGAAATAATCGATTTTAGAGTTACTAGAGCATTTGTCCGCAAATGCTTCAAATCAAACATTGCATCAACTGAAGAGAGCAGTCCTCATTTCATATTTTTTTTTTGTATGCTGACTTCATTATAAACATTCAGTTTGCCCAAATTCATGAGGTTCTCACTAAGTTTTTCTTATATTTTTGGGAACTATAGGCAGCAGATTGGCTTTTGTGTTTGCTGAGGATCTTCATAAAAATGACACTCTCTGCTTATGATTAAATGAGAAGTAGTGCTGAGCACCTCGTAAGCACTCATTTTCTTCTACTCATTAGTGGCTCTGCCACTGGTGAACCGTGTGAGTTTAAACTGAGTCCCATTCTTCATGTCTAACACAGGAATCCAGCACGATCTTCCTCTTATAGATCTAGTCATAAGGATCAAATGAAATAACATGTGAGAGCGTTTTATAAAATTAATTACAATAAAAGTATTATCCGCAGTAATACCTAAATACAATATTTTACTTTACAATAAGATGTATTCCAGAAAAGTTCTATGTAAACCAGTTTCTACAAGCCAAACCCTATACTTAGAGCATGAGTACATTATTATTAAAAGAATCCTACAGTAAATACCTGCAAAAAAGCATTTTTCCATAGAAGAATGCAATGCTCTTTTTTTCTGCGACCAAACATACACCATACACGTAGACATATGTAAATGCCATTTACCATTTCAAAAGTCCACGCTTTTCTACATTGGCTTATATATGGAAGGGAATTAAAGGTCTTTTTCCCACTATATTAAGATTTTAATTTAAAATTGTATCAGTCTTTATGATAAAAATCACAAAGAAATATATTTTTAAAGTCAATTTGAAAGACTAGCAGACTAACAGTACCTCATGTGTTCAAGCTCAATTAAGAAAGCACCCTAGGCTGAGCCCCGGTAGCGTAAGTGGTTGAGTGCGGGACTGCGGCCTGTGGGCTTGGTGGTTCAAATCCCAGCGGCGCCTCTCAGGAGCAGCACTGGGTGGTGCCACGACCACCAGAGGCAGTGATAGCGCCCCCCCCCAAAAAAAAAAAACAACAACAAAAATAAAGCATGCTAGATATAACATTTCTATACAAAAGTAAATAATACTTAAGAAGAATTAATACATTAACATGTCCACTGATCCTACAATAATGACAACCAAACCCTTACAAGTGAGGCAAAACTCAGGTTGGTTTTATTAGTTTTATGAGCTCCTTTGGTCAAATGCTTCAATTCAAATATATATTTTAAAATTCTCTAGTATGGTGATGTTGCCAGAAAGTACTTCCATTTGTTAAGTGCTTCAGCAAACATTTTTTCCCATTGAGTACTTAAATTTTATTAATTAATTAAAAGGTCATTATTTTATTTGCAATTGTTTTTACAAGGGCTGGGTCAAACTTTACAGTTTACACAAAGAAAGTGCTTAAAGCAATTAGGAGTGTAAACATGACTAAAAGGGAAAACTTTTTAAATTGTTATTTTCCAGTAGCTTACATACAGATGATATATGCTAATAATTAACCACCTTGGACTATTCTAATCCTTTCAGGCAACTACTAAGAAATACCCTAGTTTAACTTTAAATTGACTTAAAAATATTGAAAGTGCACATTTTATAAGTATTTTATAATTTTGACTGATTTCCCTCCATTAATTTTAATCAGGGATATTTTGCTGTGAGTGCTATTTCCTTTCAACAGTCCTCAAAATCCACCTCACAGAAAAATAACTCAAGGGTAAGTACAGATAAAATGCTCATGTCAGAGAAAAAGGAAAACCTGTATTAGATGTAAATTTCATAAGTTCTGTTCCATTTAAATAAACACTATTCATTTTAGTTCAGATACAAATTTTGGCACATTTTCAAACCACATACTAAGCATGAAATGTCTAGGCTCTGTTTCCCATAGTGTCAATCAGCAAAGGTCAACGAAATACAGATGGCTTGCTCATTACATTTCTCTCAGGAGTGTTGATCTCCTCTCCTATTGTAAATGATGGTACAAGCTGGGGCTTATCTTGTTAATGCTTCTGAAAGACACTGCTAAGTTCAAGTACTGAACTTATCTTAAAAGATCTACTTAAAGTTTTCATAATTAAACACATTTTCAATGTATATAGCTGAATGTTCAACCATCTATTTAGATTTCTTATAATAATTCATGTATGTGAATAACTCAATCACCTAGGTAATTATTTCAAGCCTAAATGTAATTAATAGTCTAATCTTATATTAGAAAGCTTTTTGGCCTTAGGCTTGTCATAAGTTCATGGGTTAATGATAATCTAAAATAATGAATAAATGGGAAAACAACAGAAAAGTAGCCAAGGCATCCTGATAAATTCATAGACTCCTAGCTACAATGAAAATAATCTGAATGAAATAATAATGAATCTTAAGGTGCAGTTGCAATTAGCAATATATAATCTTACTTTCCTTCTTAAATGCTACATGGTCCTAAACTTGTTTGAGAGTAAACAGGAATGAGACTTTAGAAGAATAAACATTTCTGCTGATGATAAAAAAACCCAAATTTAAAAAGCACATGTGTCAAAAGGTAATAATTTTTAAAAGCTTTTTGAGAAACCATTAAAACCTCCCAATAAATAATCTTTTAAAATCCTCAAGATGGTAACTTTGAATATTAGGCCTCAAAATGTATCCAGATAAGCACCTGTTCAGTAAACAGGTGTACAGGGTTTTCTTGATTTGAAACTGTACTAAGGACTTGAGAATCTAAATAAAATGAAAAACAAACAACCAAAACAAAAAAACCATGACAACTCTCCTAAATTGAATCTCATCAGCTCTGGGCGACCATGAGCACGTAGCCATCCCAAACGTCGGTGGAACGTCCGTATGGATTCATGAATGGTGCTCATTATCCGAAATGTTTTGTACTGCAGTAGTGTTATCGAGCCCCAGTAATGTTCCCAGGTAGGACTGTTCTCTAGGATCTAGCATCTGTTCGGGTCGGACGGGATGGACGAGATTGGCGGGCGGAGGAGTCAGGGTGTATTTCTCCAGGAAGGTTAACTCGGCTGCGCGCGGGTACTCGGTCGCCTGGGGCTGCGTGGGCAGGATCTCGTGGGAAGGCGGGGGCAGTGTGGTGGTGTGTCGCACCAACTCACTCTGCGGGTCAGGCATCGGGACGGGAACCAGGGTGACGGGAACGCACACTTCAGCAGACACGCTCTGTAACACACTCTTGGGTTCGGGTGGATAAACTTTGGTCTGGTCCATATATTGTTTTGTTTCTGCTTGAAAAATTTTATCCTCAGATGAGTACTCTACTGGCAATGATACCAGCTTTTCGTCAGAGGTACTGAGAGGATCATCGGGAGATTTGATGCCATGTACGTGGTCAATGTGGTATTTCAGCTTGTCTTTTCGCTTAAATGTTGCATTGCAGTGTTGACAGTTGAAAGGTCGAGCATCAGAATGAATAACCAGGTGTTTGGTTAAAGTTTTCTTAATTCTAAAAGATTGATTGCATATTTGACACTTGTATGGTTTTTCACCTGTAGAATAAAAATGAAATTCGGTGTAAAATGTACACAATAAGACAATAACTTTTTTCTTTTAAAAAATAAGTTAGATATACATAATCCCAATCCATTCTAGCGCTCCCTTTCCCTCCCCAATACACTGTTTGTTCCCCAACCCCCTCACCCTCCCTATCTCTCACCACCACCCCCAAATACCCAATGCAATGCAATGGAATCAGTTATTGTCTCTATGCATCTCCTCCTCCGGTGCTTCATAAACTGGGAAACACAACAGAAACATTAAAAAAAACAAAAGCAAAATTAAAAGGTGAGGACAAATTAATAATAACAGTAATATGAAGATAAAAATACAAATAACAGGCTGAGCCCTGGTGGTGTAGTGGTTGTGTGCAAATCCAGCAGCAAGGCTGGGCCTCCTACTCCTACCACCAGATGGCAGTGATGCCCCCAAAACAAAACAAACAAAAAAATACAAATAACAAGTAAGAAAGAAAAGACCACCATTAGTATTTAAATACTCATGGAAGAAACTTTTGTCATGGAATAAGGAAAAATTACTTGCGCCAAGAACAAATTCAGGTTGGGTCAAGAGGGAGGTGAATGGACCATGTTCAAGTTTGATCCAGCATAATCAAGTTCATGATCTCTATCTGATAGCAATGCTGTTCAAGTCCCATGCCTGTGGGTGGTAGGCAATCTGCTAGAACCTTAATCTGACTAGATACTGTTCAGATGTACTTGGGGCTCCCACTGAGCTCCTAACCTTTTATCAATTGGGTATTTACAATCTGAGCTCTGATACTTGTTCCTTGGTTATATTTGAATTTTGCATCGCCATCTTTGGGGCATACAAGCTAATGTTCTTCCTCCAAGTGAGTTTAATTGAGTCCTCTCTTAGATGGTTGCTTGTTTGAATACAAGGAGAAAGGCAATTTTAAGTAGTTTGTTCGACTTGCAAGTACATAGGAGGGAGAGTAATAATTGGTATTAAAAATTGGGAACAGTATACCTAACTGGTAAGAGAATGGACTTACACATCAGAAAGATCTGGGTGTGAATTGTACTGCCACTTACTAACAGAAACTTAAGCTAGATATCCAATCTCTGAATCTAATGTAAATGTAATATGGAGGAATAAAAGAAGGGGATTCAAAACATCCATGGAAAAGTAGAACTCAGAAAGAATGAATTTTTTCCATGACTTCTTGAAATCTGACCAGTCCATCCCCCATATACCCAATTTACAGAGTTAGTGAATGGATGAAATTAACACACAAAGGTATAGTGTTTAGCACCGCCCTGGCACATGAGAAATGTTGTTTAGACAGACCGTTCTTAAGATCTTTGGTTGCTTTCACTTGCGCTGAGTGGTCTAGCTCATGCACAGTGCTGCCTGACTGTGCCGTTCCCATGATGGATTGCAGATGAACCCACTGTGATCCAATAAGGTTTTCTTTAGCTGATTTTTGGAAGGAGATCACCAAGCCTTTTTCTGTATCTACCCTATTCTTGAAGTTCTGCTGAAACTTGAGCATCATAGCAATATGCAAACCCCCATGGAGAGGTGGGTGGCAGCTACACATGAGGTGCATTGGCCGGAAATTGAACATTTTCAGTCAAACAAAATGTAAAAACTTTTGGTGAAAGCAGGTCTGCACTAAGAGAAATACCAACTAGTGTTCTTCACATTTTGAAAACCAATTCCAAATGGAAGAGTGGGAATGTAGCAAAGAATGATCAGTAAAGGGAAGATCCACAGCTACATGTTGTTAAATAATGGTTATTGAAGACAAAAATAGTGTCATCTCTAAGGTTTAAAATATGTGTATAATGCAAATATGAATAAAAGGTAAAAGGGAGATAAGAATATTGTAAGGACTAGAAAATGATAAAGAACTAATAAAATAGACTCTAATTACATAGAAAGGCTACAAAAAGAACCTAAGTATAAAGGGGGAAAAAGCTATACACGGATGTCCTTAATATTAAGAACATTTGTTCAATAATAGATATTCCTAAAGAGAGAGCCACTACTTTTCTGCCAGTTTGTTTTACTGTGGTTGCTTTGATGTTGGAAGCTGTGGTCATCAATACTTCACATATACCGAGATCACTCAAGGTGAACAGATTTTAGTCCATGAACAGACCTGGAAGAAGGAATAAACTGTCCAATTCTGAGGGATTAATCTCAGAAATGAAAACCCCAGTATAGCAGCAGGACACTGCCTATACATACTGGAAGAGGAGACCTGCAGGTGGGAAGGCATCGATATGTGATAGGGGAAAAGCTGCCTGTTCCCAGTAGAGTCGGCCATAGGACCTGGATGGTGCAATGCTCTCAGAAGCTTCATTCACCAATGAGGTGCAACTTCAAATGGGAAGAAACAGCTACAAACATGCAATAATTAGAAATTGGGGTTTCTGAAATATTAATGTAGGGAAATTTGAAGCAGTCAGATTAAATGGGGCACATAAAGATCCATATCAAAGGGCAATAAGGAGCTGAAATTGATTGAAATTGCCATCTTGGATCTTACAATCATAGGAGTTTACTACAGGTGGGATGATCAAACTCAAGAACTGCATTGCCTTCATCATCAAACGGGACCGTTCAAGATCTCTTTTGAAGATATACAATGATGTGTATGATAGGACAATGTATATATGCACACAAAGAAAAGAAACCTATGTACTACAACCACTAGTCAAAATTATACGTCAACCATTAAAGCTTGAAAAGAAAGAATGATATTAAATCTTCAGTCTGAAATTGGTTAAACATGCAATCAAGATGCATCAATAATTATTGGTGATTGGAATGTGAAAATCTGAAACAATGAGGAAGAAAGAATTTTGGAAAACATTGTCTCAGTAATAGAAACAAAGTTGGAGATGACATGATACAATCTGATAAGACCAACAACTTCTTCATTGCAAATACCTTTTTTTTCCACAACATCAATGGAGACTGTACACTTGGACCTTCCTAGATGGAATACCCAGGACTCAAAGTGACTACATCTGTGGGAAGAGACAATGTGGAGAAGCTCAACATCAGCACCAAAATGAGGTCAGTGGTCGAGCGTGGAACAGACTGTCCACTGCTCACATCTAAGTTCAAGTGAAACTGAAGACAAGCAAAACAAATTCTCAAGAGAAAATGTACTACAGTGAGTTTATCCCACCCAAATTTCAGGAACATTTCAAGAACACATTTGAGTCACTGAAGACTAATCACAGAAGACTTGAAAAACTGTGGGGTTACATGAAGAAAATAATGTACAAAGAAGGCAAAGGTCATTAAAAGACCAAAAAGAAAGAAAAAAATCAATGTGGATGTTAGAAGAGACTGTACAACATGCTCATGAACATAGAGTAGCTAAAGCAGATGGAAGGAAAGATGAAGAAAAAGAGCTGAACCAAACACTTTGCATCTTGGAAAAGGAAACCTGCAGGTTGTAGGGCACTGAAAATGTGATGGAGAGAAAAGCTACTCAAGTAAAGTGAAAATGAAATGTGTACAGGCCTAGGGATGGAAAGCCCAAAGGATGCACACACATAGCATTTCTCCATCCTGGAGTTACAATATTGACAGATTCTATGGGAAGAACATTGAATGATGTAGGAATCATCAAAAGAAGATGGAAGGAATAGAGTCTGTATCAAAAAGGACTGGTCGTCATATGACATACAACCATTTATGGTTCTCTAGAGAGGACACATCATCAAGAACCCATCATACCGAAGGAAGAAGCCTAAGTTGCACTGAAAGCCTCAGTAAAATGTTTCAACAAGCCCATGAGGCACTAGAAGCCCTGTCTATGCCAGGGTTTTTGAAAGACAACTACTTGGCCAACCAACTGAGATACATCCAAATTTGGGATATATCCATTCCAAAGAAAGGCTACCTTGCAGAATATATAAGTTATAACACAATATCATATGCAAGGAAAATTTTGCTGAAGAGAACTCCAAAGTGTTTGTAGCAGTACACTGGTAGGGAGCTTCCAGAATTTAAGCTGGATAAAGAAGAGAATGTAACATGAAGGATATTCCTGCTAACATCAGATGGACCTCAGCACATAGTATAGAATACCAGAAAATTATTTACTATGTTTACTATGCAAAGGCATTTTACTATGTGCATCATAACAAATTCTGGGTAGTAATGAGAGGAATGGGCATTCCAGAATCGACACATGGACCAGAACAAAACAAGGAAATACTATACACTTTAAAATCTTGAAAGGAGTGTGCCAGAGTCATATTATTTCAATGCACTTATTCAATCTATATGCTGAGTAAATAATCCAAAACGCTGTACTATATGAGGAAGATTGGAAGCAACAGGATTGAAAGAAGACTTATTAATAACCTTCACTATGCAGAAGCATAATCTTGCTCGACCTGGAGCATTAATGATGAAGATCAGGACCACAACCTTCAATATGGATTACAGCTCAATGTAAACTATAATCTTCAAAATTGGACCGAGATAACATCATGAAAAGTGGAAGAAATAATGACATTGTCAAAACTTTAATCTTGCTTAGATTCCTAGCGATGCTTATGGAAGCAGCAGTCAAGAAATCAAATGATGCATTACATTGAATACATTTCTGCACAAGACCTCTGTTCAGTGCTGAAGAGTAAGGATGTCACTTTGAGAACTAACGTGTACCAGACCCAAGTCAAGATATTTTCAATCCCCACATATGCATGTGAAGGTTGGACTATGAATAAGGAAGACTGAAGAACCGAGGCATTTGAACCATGCTGCTGGCAAAAACTATTGAAATTACCATGGAATGCATAAAGACAAATATGCGTTGGAAAGAGCACAGTCAGAATGCTCCTTGGGAGCAAAAATGGCAAGATTTCATCTCATGTGCTTCAGCCATATTAGCAGGTGAGATCAGTCCCTGGGAAAGGGCATCCTGCCCCTCAGGGAAAAGAACTGGCACTGTGATGTTTCATTCTATGAACATAGGGTCACTATGAGTTGGAACAGACTTGAGGGCCTCTAACAGCAACATAATGAACAGGGAAGCCACAGAATAGGAAAATATACTTGTCATGTATATCCAACAATGAACTTATATCTAGACTGTATCAATCAGTTACAAAAAAACCAATCTGAGATGCAGTCCATTAATACAGTCCTTCAGGCCATTAATTCATTGTGTATAATAATTCTGGACTCTATGTGTGTGGTAATAATCCCTCCCACTTTTGAAGGAGTTCTCTGCTGTACTAATGGACAGGATTAAGGGGAGACTGACTCCTGAGCTTAGTAAAGGGTGTGGATCAAATAAGATCCTTTATTTTCTTTGGGGTGCTATCTTCTAAAAGACAAAAATCACACTTCCATCAAAGCTTGTCTTCTGCATATAAGAGCTGTCTCAGACACAGAGAGAAATTCCGGGATGAAGCGCATGTTCTAGAGCACTGTCTGGAGTGAAGGAGGCCTTGACGAGAGGCACCAGAGACTATGGTGGGACAGAGAATATGGGACAGGCACAGATGTCACACCAACTCTAGAGATCCAGGGAAGGAAACTAAGAGACAGAACAGAGGTGCAACTCTGAGACTATGGGTCTGTGAGGCAGAGAAATAGGCTGGCTTTCTGGTTCATGGAGGCAGAGGTCAAGGGACACGTTACTGAAAGGCTGAGGACCAGAAAGAGACTTATGTGTTGCTTGAGGTGTTGCTATGGATCAGTGGCTGTATCCTTACTATCTACTGATCTTGACTTAAGGGCACCTAATAATTTCTCTTAAAAAACGCTTATCTACAGGTGAGTTTCACTTGTGATTTCTGTGTGGCCACTGCAATGAATTATAGAGTACCAGAGGTTTGAGATCTGATCTCTGCCTCATGGCAACAGGAACGTCAGGGAAGTCAAGACATACCCTCTCTAAGGCATTTTCAGACAATCTGATCTAAGAGTATAAGCAAAATAATCAATCAAATAATTTCTATAACTGAATATCCAGATGGCTTAGAGACACATAGAAAGATGCTCAAAAGTAGTCTTATCACATATACAAATTAATGCCACTTAAAGATAGGGATCTATAACTACCAAATGGCTTAAACTGAAAACAAAAGAAACCCAAACCAAAAGAAGAGGCCAAGAGCTGGTGAAAACATGGAGCAAATGGAATTCTCCCACTCCCCAAATGGAAGTTTACACTGGTGAAACTACTTTGGAAAACTATTTACTAGTATCTACTAATATGTGCATAAGCCATGAACCAGTAATGCCAGGTCAGGTATATGTGCAGGAGAAAATCTAGAATGCTTTGGACAGCTTTATCCAAAATAGACCAAATGCACTACAAAACCCTGTCTGTGTATTGCAGTAGAATGGATAAATAAATGGTGGCATATATTCTTATGAAAAGAAAAAGGATTACTTCTTGCAAAAAAACAAATGAGCTTCTGAATATTGAATAAAAGAAGGCAGACATAAAAGAGCAAATGATAGGACTCCACTTATATGAAGATGAAACTGGAAAAACTAATTTTTAATAATACAAGTAAAAACAGTGGTTATTTATGAAGGATTATTGAATAGAAGGGACCAAAGAGAATGTTTTTGGAATCCTGGTACCATTTTCAAGTTCCAACTAAGTAGTGGTAACAAGAACGTATTTATTTATAAAAATTCACTGGGCTGTTCATGAGAATTTCCTCACTTGTGCTATTCTTCAGTAAGGGAAGTTAAATTTTTTTTTAAATCGTCTTAAATAAAAAATGCAGCCAATACTAAAATCAAGTCCTACATTTACTGTCAGCTTTGTGCCAACTTAAAGCTTCCTGGGGGTCCAGTGGGCTACAATGAGCTGGCAATGGCCTGGTCTGGTCCCATGAGGATTCAAAAGCCTCAGAAACCCAAGGCGGCAGGCTCTACTCTGTCTTATAGGCTGTTATGAGTTAGCACCTGCTCAATGGCATGTATGTGGTTTGCTTTATGTCAATTTAAATAAATGTATTATGTTTTAAAAAGACAATTGGTGTAGAATAGATGTTATGTAGTGCTTAACCTCATATAATTCTTTCAGCTAGTCTTTGTAACTCCCAACAAACCAACAAGTGACCAGGTGGGCTGCAGATTGGGTGTACATCCTCTCTTCCTGACGGTAACGGTATGAAAAGTTGGGAGAAGATGCTGAATGAGTGTTGGGCCTATAAATATCAGGAATGAACTTGAAGATATGATGACCAGTTCTTGGAATGGTCGCTTTGTAAAGTACTATCTAGGGAGACTTAGAAAATTCTAGTCCAAATCACATTGCCTTGGGTAAATCTACCTGCACTTCTTTAAAGTGTTGCAAAGGAAGGAAGTTGCTTTTAGGACTAAGGCGTCCCTGACCCAAGCCATCGTATTTTCCATCATGTCACATACATGTGAAAGTTGGACACTAAATCAGAAGAACCAAACAAGAACCAGTGCATTGGAGTTAGGATGTTGGAGAAGGGTATCGACAGTACCACAGACTGCCGAAAGAATAAACAAATGAGGTACAGCCAGAATGTTCTTTTCGGGTAAGGATGGTGAGGTCTCATCTCACATGCTTTGGATAGATTGCCAGGAGAGACCTGTCCCTGGAGAAGGACATCTTGGTAGTAAACATGAAGGCACTTTAACAAGATGAACTGACATGGCAGCAGCAACAATGGGTTCAAACGTGCTGTACATAGGGCCTGACTATGGGTTGGAACCGCCTCCATGGAACCTAAGAATAACATCTATAGGATTATAATAAGACTCTCCCCAGCTCAGTCTCCTCCAAAGATGTGCCATACTGGGAGATCAGATGCATTCAGCCCTTCAGACGACTGTCAGGTCGGACCCACGGCCCGCCTACTCCCTGCTGTTAAGGAGACTAGACTACTTCTCCTGAAAGCTTTCAGCTACTCTTACTGGTCTCTATGGAGAGCCAGAGAACAGGTCAAATCTGCTCAGAGACACCCGAAATTAGGCTGTCTCCCTGAATCTGGGGCCCACCCATTTTGTCACATGTGTGCCCCCAATACTTCCCCTTCCTATTGAGTATATGTCCCTAGATCGCACCCCCTCATTGCTGTATTACCTATAGTGCAACCCCTTCCTGTGACGTGGTTACCTGCCATCACGCCCCCTAAATAGACATAAATAAGCCTTGGTTAGCAATAAAGAAGCTCTCTCCGTTGCCCTCTCCCCCTCGGTTCTCTCCCCTGGTTCCCGATGCCCCTCTCCTTCCCTCTTCTTCCTATTCCTGCTCCCTCCATGTGAACGACCAAGTGGGGCTGAGGTGAGCATGCTATCATGAACTGTGTCTGACTCTAGTATTTCTATCTCTCTTCTATCTCTCAGAATTTCTATAACTTTGCTATAATATTTACTTATTACTGCTGTACAATTGTGCCTACCAGACCCAAAATGATATGTTAGGGGCTGGTTCCCTCACAAACATACTCCAAATCAATTTGCCTATTTTGAGAAATAGAAATAAAAATACAAATTTACTGAAACACAGCCATGTTGTTTAGGCTACACTCTATGACTGCCTTCCCACTATTAACAGCAGACTTGGTGGTTGTATGAAAGACTGGTCTGTAAGGCCTCAAATATTTACTATCTCTCTTTTAGAATAAATATTTGGTGGTCCCTACTTTAGATAATTTCTCCCCCTTATTTCAAAACAAACTTAGCCTTGGGCTTATTCTGAAAAAGAGCTAATTTCCCCATTTGTCAATGGGGAAACAGACTCATCTCTAGTTTCAGCTTCTTAAGATGTATCCAGAGATGGAAATACCATTGGACTACTAACCACAAAGTTGGCTGTTCAAACCTACCAGCTGCTTTCAGAAAGAAAGTTGAGGCTGCTCCTGTAAAGATTTACAACACTGGAAACCATATATAGAGTGGAGTATTCTGATATTTGCGAAGTCAATTTGTTTTGCCTTTCAGAAAAGGAGCATGACAATATATCAAAAGTGAATACAGAACACACACAGTAATCATAAATGGATATTTGCTATTTGAAAAAAAGGAAAAGGAAGAAAGAAACCACATTAAATAAAAAAATACAAAAACTGTTAATCTGAATTTGAAATTCACCGGGAATAGAACAATAAATTGGGAAGAATCAAAAAGACTATATTTTAGAAAATGATAGTACTCCCAGAAGAAGAAAAAAAAGGAGAAAGATTGAGAAAATGATCTTTGGAAGAGTGTAGAAGCAAAGAATCCCACCACACTTACTAATAGAGCACAATTGACCATATAAAAAGGAAAATTCTACATTGAAAACTTTGTAAAAACTGTGAGATCATATTTGAATTCTTTTAAAAGTCAAGCTAAAAATTATGAATGTATCTTCAGAAAACAACACAGATAAGGAGAAATCAAAAAACCAAAAAAGAGGAAAAAAAAGTTGAGTGAATTTCCCATGTGAAATAGTTAAATTCTAAGAAAAAAATTTTTTAAGTATTACAGTTTATATGCTAAAGCATATTGCTCATTCATTACATGAATTTTATTGTCATGCAAAATACTAGTAGCAAAAAAGTAAGAAATTTATCTAGGAAAAATAAAATTTAAATGTGCTAATTTACTCTGAAATAACTTCATAAGTATATGGACATTTACATAAATATATTAAGTTTTACCTGAATGCGTCCGAAAATGCATTTCCAGACTTGATTTGCCTTTAAAAATTTTCTTGCAAACATCACATTGATGAAATGTTGCTTTATATCTAAAATAATTAGAAAGGTTTAATTTTAAAATATAAATCTAATAAATAACATGATAAAAACAAGTTATAACTTTGCACATAGTGCCCGCATTAAGAAAGCACACAACTCTGAAGGAACACAAAAGCACTCTTTAACATTTTTTAAAAACCTGGTACTTTCTCCTCCAACTGTGGTCAACAACAAGACCTCCGTGCAGTTAAGCAGATTTGATTCACGGTGACCCGTTTATTTCAGGGAAGAATGGTTTCCATGGGGTTTGCAACGGCTGATTTTTTTCTGAAGTAGAATTCCAGATCTTTACTCCAAGGTGTCCTCGGGTGGACTCACACCTTTTGATTACAGGCTGAGCTGTTAACCAGCTGCAACACCCAGGGTCAAATCTATGAAAACATTTCTTAGGCTTTCAACGGTTTTAAATAACTGAGTATTTTCATGATAGTCATATTATCATTTCTTATTAAATGACATCAAAGAGAAAAACTTCTAGAAAGGGAAAACAGTAAGTGGAAAAGGTAGAAGAGAGGGCAGACTACAAAGTGGAACAGTGGAAATTGTAGGTGAAGGAACTATGCTATATCTTGATGTGGTAATTACATGACTAGATTCTTCTGTACAAACATGGAGAACTATCCACTGAAAGAAATGGATTTCAAAAAAAAAAAAAAGGAGTAGATTTCACTATGTATAGATCAGATCAGAATTGTAATTCAATTTTTTTAAAAACAGAATTTGGGACTAAGGCTTAACTCCACTCATCTGTTACCTAACATTGAGAGTTTGAAGAGCTATTTCACAAGGTTAAATCCTACAGTAAAAAATCTCTGAGGTTCTCCCTTCAGTATATACTTTCTAAGTCTCACTTCTCGTGCACAAATTATGAAAATTTAATTTTGAGGTCTTGCCTTACTCTTCCTTCTACACATCCCCTTTATAACATCTTAGATGAGGCAGAAATACCGAATAGCAGAAAACTGTTGAGATATTAGTGAGGTAGACCTGCTACTACATAGAACTAGAGAGAAATAAATTATATTTTAGACAAGAGATTCAAATTTTTAGATGATGGATGACTAAGTAGGAGTTACTTTGGAATTACTGCTGGTATCATAAAAGTAAAAAAGCATACTGACCACATACACATGTCAATTACATGTGACTATATATTTATGAATATTGAAATTTAAAAGGGCATAATTTATCTTTTTGCCAGATTTCACAAAATAATTTTCTATGCCTGAGATTAAGTTTAGTTGCTTTAATTATATTAGCTATTTGGCCATTTTGAGTCCCCTAGGAAACTGTGCCTCTCTACATATGAATCAGCTAAGTAACAAACTGTTTATATTCATATTAATTAGCCAAGTAAAAGGCATGCATCATTATTTTGTCATAGTTTGCAAACTTAAGATATACAAGTGTAGACTGCCTTTTTTTTTTT